>JAJMEO010000020.1:0-198608 GCA_030574215.1 Diddensiella santjacobensis
TTGCTGTTAATAATGAAAATAAGCGATTAGTGGTGGATATGGGCGGTTTGGAGCCGTTGATAAGGCAAATGATGTCGCCAAATGTAGAGGTTCAATGTAATGCGGTTGGATGTATGACCAACCTGGCCACACATGAAGATAATAAGGCGAAAATCGCCCGGTCAGGAGCATTGCTGCCATTAACGAAACTGGCCAAATCAAAGGACATGCGAGTGCAACGAAATGCCACTGGAGCATTGCTGAATATGACGCATTCGGACGAAAATAGACAGGAACTCGTCAATTCCGGTGCAATCCCGGTACTTGTGTCATTACTATCTTCCAACGACGCCGACGTCCAATATTATTGTACAACAGCCCTTTCCAACATTGCAGTGGATCTGGATAATCGCAAAAAACTTTCTCAGACAGAGCCGAGGCTCGTCAATTACCTGGTGAATCTGATGGGCTCATCATCTCCAAGAGTCCAATGCCAGGCGGCCCTTGCACTACGAAACTTAGCATCGGACGTTAACTATCAATTGGAGATTGCTAGAGCGGATGGGTTACCGCATCTATTAAACCTATTACAGTCCAGCCACACCCCGCTAATATTGGCTGCTGTTGCATGTATCAGGAATGTCTCGATCCATCCCTTGAATGAATCGTCCATAGTCGATGCCGGGTTCCTTAAACCACTGGTGGATCTTCTTGGCAAGACAGACAATGAGGAGATCCAATGCCATACTATCTCGACTCTCAGAAACCTGGCTGCAAGCTCGGAACGGAATAAACTAGAGATTGTCGAGGCTGGAGCTGTTCAAAAGTGTATTGATTTAATTCTCGCCGCTCCTCCGTCGGTGCAAAGTGAAATGACTGCATGTCTTGCGGTGCTAGCATTAGGTGATGAACTCAAGGGTACTATGTTGTCTCTAGGAATCGCTGAGGTGCTTATTCCTCTTACAAGAATCGACAATATCGAGGTACAGGGCAATTCGGCCGCTGCTTTGGGCAATTTATCGTCCAAGGTTGGAAATTACGAGCCTTTTATTAAGACTTGGAATGAACCTGCAGGAGGCATCCGGTCATTTTTAATCTCCTTTCTAACAAGTCAAGAACCAACGTTCGAGCACATTGCAGTATGGATGATTCTACAACTTCTCGAATCAGAAGATAAACAGCTTCGCAAGCTGTTTTTGGAATCACCCGAAATCATTAAGGGTGTGGAGAAGCTAGCAGACCGCGAAACTTTCGAGGCACCCAACGGTAACACAGATGATCAGGCATATGCAAGTAAAATGGCCGTACCTGCCCTTGCAAAACGCGTCATCAGTCTTTTAAAGCAGTAGTATATAAATATAAAGTATTCATTTCATTTGGACGCCATTTTGTCAACTTTGTGGTGAACAAATTTCATCTTCCCAACTCACACACAAACGTAGCGAATGGACGACTGGAAATCGGCTCTAGAGACAGCCAATCACGACAGCGATAGGTTTGAGGCCTGGGAGGCTTTGCTCAGTGCGCTGGATCGGGGAAATCCCGGCCATGATGTGATTACCTCTGTGTATGACCAGTTTCTCAGCCGATTCCCGCTGTTATTTGGCTATTGGATCAAGTATGCCGACCTGGAGTTGAGAGCCACCGGCGAGGCCGGTGCTCAACTGGTTTACGAGCGGTCCGTCGCAGCGTTTGCAAACTCAATTGAGCTGTGGACGCAATATGCCACTTTCCTGACGACGTCCGGCAACTTTGACGTCGACATAATCCGCCAGGTGCTTCAGCGAGGCGCAGAGGCAGTTGGACGGGACTTTCTCAGTCACCCATTCTGGGATAAGTACCTTGAGTATGAGGACTCAATATCCAAAGATAGTGCTGAATCAGCGGCGATTCTGAACCGCATCGTACAATACCCTATGCACCAGTATGCACGGTACTTTCAACGTTATGCGACACTGGGGCCCCAGCATGGCCTCGATTACACCACAGAGATGTTCACAAAGACACAGGAAATGACAAATGCCCGGTGGGTATACGAGTCGCATATCACAAGGTCCTACTTCCATGTGCTGGAGCTGGAACCGGACCAGCTCGACAACTGGACCGCGTACCTTGACTACGAAGAGAAGCAACAGGATTTCGAGCAGTGTAGAACCCTCTACGAACGGTGTCTGGTGCCAGCTGCCCTCTATGACAAGTTCTGGCTCCGGTATGCTCGCTGGATGCAGCAGTATTCGACCGAGGAGGCCCGTAATATCTACCGACGCGCTTGCACGACGTTTGTGCCTATTGCACGGCCGTTTGTGCGTTATCAATGGTCGATGTACGAGGAAGCAGAGGGAAACATCATAGCTGCACGAGATATTCTTGCCTCAGTAGCGTATACGACCCAGGATGAGGACGAGGATCAAGACGACGACTTGTATTACAACCGCGTCCACTTTGAAAAACGCATTTCTTCGACCCTCGCTATCAACTATATCGAATCAATACTGACCGCCAAGCCAGTTACCGTTTCGTCCCGTGTCTACGGGACACTGGTGGCCCTCAAGGCAAACATCTTATTCAGCAACGGGGACGCAGACGGCGCACGCAAGGTCTACGAGGATTACGGGGCTTTAGACTCGACATTCTTGGTGGTCAATTATTTTCAATTTGAAATCAAAATGGGAAACCCAGACAGAATTCACCACCTCTGGAAACGACTAATGACGTCCGGCAGTGTGCCGCCCAAAGTCATAGCCGATCTCTCGGCACAATATCTAGAACTACTGGCTAGTACCACGGGCAACGTGGGTCGGTACTTCGAGGTCAACGTACAGCTGAATGGGCCCTTCAGCGCCCAGCACCTTCAGAAACAGAAGCTGGCTGCTGACGGTGCTGAGGCCACGACCGACCGCCGGCTCAGACTCGAAAACGGCCATCCCGGTGTCGAGATTGAGGAGCTTGAGGTCATATATGAAAACAAGGATCCGTTCCAAAGGTACATCCTGGAACAGCAGCAGCATGCCTAGATGGTGTCGCTCTGGCGACCTATCAAGCGTGTTCCGCGCTTTGTGATTTGGCAGTGGGTAGACACGCGCGGATCACCGTAGACCAGGATCATAGAAAGATCCGGGCACAATCTATCTAGAGCTTCGACAATCTTATCATCAGTGGCACGCACAAAGCCCAGGTCGATCGACGTCAGGTGCATGCACTCTACGAGACGGGAAAGCGATGTTTCCGTTAGCAGCTGCAGCGAGTTGATGTCGAGTTCCGTGAGTGTGGCCTTGTTGTGTTCAATGACCGCCTTCAGAGCATCGTCACCCACTCCTATACATCTCTGTAGACACAGATAGTTAAGTCCGGCGTTCACCGTCCAGTTTGTAAATAGCTTCGTCACTGCCTCGTCGGTAACCTGATCCAAGTACTTGAGAGACAGTTTTGTGAGCTTCCCACAACACGGTTTGATACCGTCTACGATTACAGCGTCGGTGAGATCGATACAGGAATCAAGCACCAAACTAAGTAGCTGGCTACCGACCTGGTTCAGAATATTGAGAACCGCCTCGTCTTTAACGACGCCCGGCTCCAGATACGACACCTCGAGGTGCTGCAGCTTTGTGAGCTCAGACAACATGTATATGCCGGCCTCGTCCTCGATACCGGGTAGGCGAGACAGCGTAAGGCTTGTCAGGTTGGGGCAGTTTTCGACCATATTAGCAATCACCTCCGAGTCGAATCTATGCGACGACGTGACTTGGAACTCCTCTAGCCTAGGGCCCACCGCCTCGAAGAACTCTATCCAGCACTCCTTGCGGACCAGAAAAGGGCCATCCAAGTGTAGACTCTTGAGATTTGGAAGGTTTGATGCGAAGTATAGCAATGTTTCATTAGTGAGATGGCCACACATGCTCAGCACCAGCCGTTCAATCGTGGAGCAGTAAGCGGGGATCAGGCATAGCGATTCATGGGTCAACGCTGAGCAATCCCACAGCTCCAATGTCCTGATCTCGGGCTCCAAGAAGAGCTTCATGGTGACGGGGTTGAGGCGGCGATTTCGACTCAGAATCCGCGAGATCTTGGCCATATTAGCACTGCCAATGTCGCCCAACGCCTCCACGTCCTCGATGTAGTTACCAATAAGCTTAATGCACAGATCCTGAAGACTCGGTGTCGTGTACGCCTTACGGTCCAGCAGTGCCTCAGCCTGCTTCTTGCGCTGCTTACGGGCTGTCGTCACGGCGCTATCGTCTCCGGCCACTCGCTTCTTGCGCTCCTGGGCCGTTTTATCTCGACCACACGACCGACACAGCATCTTACCATCATCATCCTGTCTAGAATATACCGTGACCGTAAATCGACACCCACATTTGGCGCAGTTTTCAACCCCAGGCATATCACCATTCGCCACCTCGCCATCTTCATCTTCATCATCCTCAACACCACGACGCCGACGTCGCTTCTGACGTCCCGCACGCACAATCTCCCGCATATCCTCATCAGACCCAACATATTCCTCCTCTTCTTCATCATCATCATCTTCTTCTTCATCTTCTTCTCCCCCCTCGACGCCG
The DNA here is from genome assembly GCA_030574215.1 of Diddensiella santjacobensis. Taxonomy (NCBI): domain Eukaryota; kingdom Fungi; phylum Ascomycota; class Dipodascomycetes; order Dipodascales; family Trichomonascaceae; genus Diddensiella; species Diddensiella santjacobensis. The sequence goes on from JAJMEO010000020.1 coordinate 4,539, forward strand.
ATCGCCGTACCCCGAGCAGCGGAACCTTGTCGCCGTAGGTTGGCCTCATACCGCTCTCGAATTTCATTCGCATTAATGCCCTGCGACCGCAGAAACTCCGTAAGCGCCGAGTTCGGGCCTCGCACATTCGACCTGGCGTTCGCTCGTCCTGCCATGATAATATCGCAGCAAAGTTTCAGTTTTCAATTTGATTACGTGGGGCGCACGCGTTTTGGGAATTATAATACAGCCTTCGTTCATTCGTTCCACTATATACCATTATATATACTACATAACCATCGTGTCAATTAGAAGTGTCATGACAGCAGGCTGGAGATCTTCAGCTTGGACTCGGCGCTGCCTGCGGGGCTGCTGTGGGGAGCAGGGCTGGACGTGACGGTCGGGGGTGAGGAAAGAGTGCCGGTGGGCGGCGACAGTTGTTCATGGATGCCGCTGAGTTTAATTGCCGGGGCGAGGGGTGAGGGTGCGTGGGGCAGCGACGATAGGGTTGGAAGTGGAAGAGTTTGATTCGACGACGCAGGTGCCGTGGCTGGGTACCCGGTGATACTATGCCGGTGATAGTAACCAGGGGAAGAATAAAACATGTTTTGTTGCGGGTTGAGTCGGGGCGAATCGCTCGCAGCACCAGGCGGTGATCCTGAAGAGGTCGATGAAGATGTCAAAGGCGGTAGAGCAGCATCCATGGGCACAACATGGCTGCTTCGTCGAGAATTTGACCCACTGTTGGTTGTAAGTGAGTATTTGGATAGACTGTGGACTGCTCCTAGTGGGTCGTCAGTGTCAGAAGCAGACGACGCGCCACCAATAGAACTGGTCCTGCTCGAGCTATAACCCGTGGTCGACGACGTTGTGTTTGTGGTGGTTGCCGATAATCGTCTTGAGTATGGACTGTTTGCTACAAACAAATCATCTCGCCTTCGTCCAAAAGGGGAATGGTGGTGCATAGAAGCTGACCTGCCATGAGACATTCCACCATTTGATGGGGTAGTGGTCCCGCCTCCTCCTCCTGCTGCTACTGCAGCAGCTGCCGTTGGTCGAGGTGGCTGTGGAGATAATGATGATTGTTGTTGAAGCTGGTTGTGGGGATCTATTGCAGAATGGACTGCAGCCGTCGACGATTTGCGGAACCCGGAAGAATCGGACGTATAAGCCGAGTTGAAAACAATCTGTCCGCCATTCGAAGGGCTATTAGTGGTATTATTAGTATTATTGTTTGTGTTGGTGGTGGTATTATTATTCGAGTTGTTGAGATTGTTGATTCCCGGCACTGCAAATGAATCAGAATGGATGTTTGGCAAAGACACCCGATGTCCTACCGAAGGATATGAAAACGTGAATGCCGGGGCCTGGGATGTCGGTGGGGCAGGAGCATAGTCATCTTTGGGGGCCGCCATCTGGACCTGATGCTGCAGCTTCTGCTGTGGGGATTGGGGTTGATCGGCCGAAACCTGCAGCGAGGCTCTTCTTCGCCGGTTTGCACCGCCGTTCCACCAATTTTTGACGGCATTATCCGACCTACCATTGAGGTGACGGGCGATTTCGGCCCACTTTTTACCGTACTGGGCCACCAATTGCTCGATGTAGAGGCCTTCTTCGTCGGTGATTGGGGTATGATTTAATGTTGGTTTCAAGTTCTGATGATAGCGTTCACGGCATTGTTTCGGTGTTCTTGTCGATAACATTTGGGAGATTCGAACCCAATTGGATGGTCCATGGTCTTCAATCAAGGCCAACAGTCGTTGATCTTCATTTGGAGACCATGGACCTCTTCGAGGTGTACTGATTGAACTCAACGTGACCACAAACGAAAGAGCCAATGACCCCTATATAATTCAATATCCAAAAATTAAAATAGCACTTAATGATGCTTATTCTTCTTCTTATTATTCTTCTTCTTCTGCCTTTATAGTCGTTTCTCGTTTAACGTCTCATTCATCAACACTCAGTTATCCTCTGATCGACCCGTGATTCTAGACTGCGTGCGTTTCAATCCTATTGTTCAAATATTATACAAGGTCGAGTAACCTCTTCCAATCCAATACACTACCGATCGGTCTTAAACTAATCCGTTTGCTTCTCTTCAAATCGGAACTCGGATCGTATATCTCCCTTAACTCTCTGTCCCTTCAAACGTCCTTAAAGGTTATATTACCAATGTTCTTCGTGGTCGAGCCCTAAATCCGAAATCGTATATTCGACGCCGGAATTAAAACTCTTGTTGGACGTTGTTTGGGCCCGTCTTCGATGCTGGGGAAAGGAAACTTCACTGTCTTTGTCGCTGCGACGGTTGGGCACAAGGAGAAACGCGGCTGGCCGTGGCTGCTTTTCCGGTTGTTCCTGACAGTCACAGAGTCCACGTTGTCAAGGGCAACAAGTTTAATACCACGTGACTCACAAATTTTTTTTTTACTTGCATGCCCAACAATTTCCCCCCACACGACGTTCCGGCCAAGAGTTCCCCGAATTCAAAGAGACTTGGCAGGGTTCCGCGTCCCAAGGACTCCCAACGGCCTAAGTCTAGCTAACTTTCGACTCCCCGACCCCCGCCGGTTCCTCCAACCCTCCTAGCTAATGCCTGCACCAAACAGCTTTCTAAAATGTGCACGTGACGTCACGTGCGGCTCGCAAATATCTTACCGCAAGCTTCTTGGAAATATCGGCTTAAAAATCATTATTCGCGCTCCATTGGTACCTTTTTTTTATTCTAGGGGTTTTTTTATTTCCTTTCGGTTCATTTTTATTTTAATTGGTTGAGATTTCAACTAGGTGGAAAAGGACGCAAATTAAGCTTTCAATTGGTTGGTGATGCCTGAAACTACCAATACTCTCAGGCGATCGGCCAGAGTGGCTCAATTAAATCCAAATACAGACGATTCAAAGGTGGTCAAGGCTCCTGTGACCAAGACTAAAAAAAAGACCACTGTCGCAAAGACTCAGTCAACCGTTCAGAAGGATGATGTTTCGCTGCCAAGTGTGATCGTGCTGGATATCGAGGGAACAGTGTGTTCCATTTCGTTTGTTCATGATGTGTTGTTTCCATTCGCGTTGAAGAAGGCACATGAGACAATTGCTTCCCTCGATGACAAACATTTCCCCATCTCAGAGAATGCTTCAAAGGAAGAAACCCCTTTGCTGGAGTATCTGAGCTCGTTTCCCGAGGAGCACCGGCAATCGGCCGCAGTGCTACTCGAGCATATTGAAGACCTCACCAAAAGAGACATCAAGGCTGCATATTTGAAAGCCTTACAGGGCTACCTGTGGGCAGAAGGGTACGAATCGGGAGAAATCAAGGCCCCTATATACCCAGATGCGGTTGAGCACATTAAGCAATGGGCAGCACAAGAAGGTCTGAAAGTGTACATCTACTCGTCCGGCTCCGTGGCGGCTCAAAAACTACTATTTAAACATACAGACCATGGAGATCTCACAGAGTACCTGGCGGGGTACTTTGATACCGTCAATGCAGGCCCCAAAATAGGGGCTGACTCATATAGTACGATTGCCAAAGCAATTGGGGTTAAGCCTCAGAACATTTTCTTTCTCAGTGACAATCCCAAAGAAACAGAAGCGGCCGAGAAAGCAAACTGGACTGCCGAACTGGTATATCGACCTGGAAACACCCTGTCGGAGGAACTACAGGCAACAGCAATAAAAACTTTTGACAGCTTAACATTAAGAAAGAACTAACTAGACACCAAGCAAAAGGCATGCAAGGCAAATACACACCTATTCATTTTAGTCCTCATCTCCGTGCTCGAATAGGTAGTTAGCAGCTAGCTCCTCATTCTTCTCACAGGCAAAGTACGCCATGATGACAGCATTCCGATCGAACCCAAGTGCCATTAACCGTTCAATAGCCTGGTTCTCCTCCTCAGTCACCTCCAACCGTGTGGTGCCTGGTTCGTCCTCCTCGTCATCTCCTGCTCCGTCGTCTTCTCTCAGCAGCCGTATAAAAGCCTCCGGATTTGACGAGATTAAATGTCCCAGCTCCGGATTGCTGCCGATCAATTGATTCAGTATCGGCTCCAGCATCTGCGGCTGCTGACGCATCAGTTCGCGGATTTCCCTGAACTGAGGGTCATTCCTCAGGAAACTTAGCTCGTCGGCAATATCCTCCATATCACCTCCACCAGCGGCCGCGTCGCCTTCCTCTCCAGCCCCACCCGTGAGTTGTTGGGCTGCAGCCTCAAACAAGTTCACATCGCTAGAGAGGTTTCCTTCTTGCCCAACAGGTGTAGATTGAGCTTGTGGTGGTACCAGCGGGGCATTTGTAGTCGCCTGTGGTTGTGCCTGTGGTTGCGCTGGTTGTTGCTGGTGTTGTAGGTTCTCGGGGATTCCTGTTAATAGATACTCTACCGCCCGATCTGGGTTGTTGAATGCAGCACGCAATGCAGCCTCCACCTGATCTCTAGGATAACCCATCTCCATCATGTTTGAAATGGCTGTTTCCCGTCCCGAACCAATAGCAAACGCAGACGGGTCATTAAAGGCCGGGGGCAGAGCTGCCGCGGCTGGTACTGCCGCAGCAGGTGCCCGTGTAGGAGTCTGAGCTGCCTCTGAGCTTACGGGTGCGACTGCTGGTACTGGAGCAGCAGGGGTTTGGGCTGTTGTGGCCCTATCGGGCGTGGCGGTGACGGCCGTGGCCGGCGATTCAGATCCACTGGCCGAAGCACTTGTGCTTGCGGCCGCAGACTGCTTGGTCACCATACATATGATGAAGTCCTTTTCTTTGATGCTGTACTCGGATAGTAATTTGTCATCCTGTAGGATTTTGCCTGGATTGTTAGGATCCTACATATTGCGCATTGCCACAAAAACAAAAACATACCGGAAAAGATCAGCTTCTGTCTCGATACCTCCCATCCCTTCTGCTTTCCATTCTTCTCCTTCAAATCACGGACCTTTCACCAATTAGCTACCAAACAATATACAAAAGCGGGGATACCCTCGGCCATTGGATATTATGGCTCCTAAACTTACCGTATCGGAATCCTCGACATCAATGGTCCACTTCTGCTGCTTGAAATCCTTAAGCGTAACTAGCATTGTATTACGATCCTGTAAACGCGGATTGAGAGATCTAGTATGCTTCTTGACCTTCCCGTATATGGTTTGAAGCAGAGTAAAAAATCACCACTTTCACCGCGCCCGCAATCTGCAATGATGTTGCAAACCCGCCCGGGTAAGTACAGTCTACACCACATCGTGTGCGGCCGAGTGCGGCTCTCTGCGGCTGACCGCTTTTTCTAGTTCTATTAACCAAATATGCCCTGTTTTATATTTCGAATGTGTTGCGTTCAGATATTGGTCATGTAGTGGTTATGGTAAAATGCTTGTGTATTGGTTGTTTTGGTCTATAAATATATGGGTGGTCTTCTAGGAGTCCGTATCCGAGCCCGAGTCCTCATAGTTCTCGCTGGTGGAGTGATAATAATGGGGTTCTTCCGATTTGAGAATGGCGGCTCGGGATGCTCAATTCATGCGTCTCCCGCGTTCGATTGCTCTTTCGATGTTGATGAAGTTTCTAATAAATAGGAGTTTGGGAAACGTGCATCGCTGTCCTCCTTCAATCATGGTGCCGAGCATTTCTCGAGTGGGATCCGACAGAATATGCCAAAAGTCAATGAGCTTGATCTTGGGCCACAGGGTCACCGAGCCGTCGAACCGCTGAAGCCAGATCGTCGACCAGTCCTGGTCCATGATTCTCGGCATAAGGTTCATGTTTTTGATAAGCTTAAGCCATTTTCTGATCTCCAGCTTCACAACATTCTCCAACGCACTACCCACGAATCCGCCTCGCCAACCCTTTCCGTTACGGTGTGACACAGGTCGGCCCACGGTGCCTCGGGGCGCATATACAAACAGTGAGATGTGAGGATTGACCTGGGACACAATGGTAAAGTTGACGTTAAAGTACCGGTTGAGGGCCTGGATGGGAATATCAGTACGCAACGACCCATCCTTCCATTTGCTTCCATAGTTGTATGGCACGATATCGCCATGTTTCGTCTTCATCATCAGAACTACGGGATTGAGAATGCCCGGAACCGCTGCAGATGCAAGTAGTGAGCTCCAGATTACGCAGTCTGGTGATGTGATATAGTTGCAGAGAATCGCGGGGGAGTGTGGGTCTGCCGGAATAGCAGATATGTTGAGGACCTTTCCGGTCCGCTCGAATGCCTCTTTGAATGTCATACTCCCCATAGTGAACCAGGAGGATCGCTCTGCCCAGTCAACAGAGTCAAACCTGGCTCCAGTGCGATACCATCGCCGCACCCAGTTGGGGAAAGTCTCCCAACATGCCGACAGTTTGTCGGCCAACTCAGGGACGAGAAGGGCATGCAGTTCTTGGTTGGTTCTGGTTCCCACCAAGGCTGCTACCAGTCCGCCTCCGCTTGTACCGGTGATGATATTCGGCAGCAGGTTTGCCTCCAAGAGCGCTTTTATGACACCGAAGTGTCTGTATGTGAATGAGGCACCTCCACTCAGACACAGGGCAGATTTACCAAAGTTACGAGCAAACTGCTTAAACTGCAGTCGTCTTAGTTCTCTAGAGATACTCTTATCTCTGCTGAAGTGATCCAAGGCCGCTACAAGCTCATCGTTAAACTCCTGCACAACGTCCTTGGTGCCGTAGTAGCACTGGCTATACAGAGCACGGCTCTGGCTGCCGGCGAAATTGTACTTGCAGCAGCCCTGTAGTATTGTGGCGAGGTTCTCGTCTCGAGTCTTGAGGCTGGCAACAGTCTTTTGAACAGTATGCGAGTCGTAGTAGAAGAATTTCGGGACACTTTTCCACTCCGAGAACCCCAGAAAGTCATCGAGTTCCTTGGCGGCTATGATCCAGTCCTCATACGTGGTTGCTTGACGAAGGTTCTGTCTGAGTCTCCGACGCTTGCCCCGCCAAGTGATGAGATACTCATATCCGGCCACATAGAAACGGATAAGCACATAAAATACAAACAAAACCACAATCCAAGCACCGATAAGCAATAGCACAGGCCATCTCAGAACCATATACCCTATCCCGTCGCCCGTCTCATCATGTCTTTTTCGTTTCCTTTTCAGCCGTCTGTTAACGGGCGCCCAATCGTTCTGGGAAGTGATGTGCACCGCAAGCCCATCGTCGGCCTTCAACGCCTCAGCAAACTGCTGTATATCTGGAGAATAGAATATTAACATTTGTATTGTTTTGTTTAAGATTATTACAGATACATACGCTCCTTGTTGACATAATCCTTACCAAGCTGGCTTGCCATAATGACGTCAAAAAGTGGTGATGAGGAAATCAGAAGACTTAAGCGGGGCAAGTTGGGAAGTTATTATTATACAAAGTACGATTCCGACAGTTCTTCATGCTGATGCTTGATGCCGGGGGTTTGGATATCCCAGTTCAAGTTCAACCGGCCATCAGGGACTTGGTAGTTCTCTATCGCTGCAATCACTTCCTCGGGAGTGTTCACAGCCACTATGATCTCTTTTTGATTTGCGGCCACGAAGCCAAATTCAACGGCCTTGTCGATCCACTGCAACAGACCATCGTAGAAGCCATTAGTGTTAAGAACGATTATAGGTTGGGAATGGATTCCAAGCTGATTCCATGTCACGGCCTCAAATAGCTCCTCAAGCGTGCCGAATCCTCCTGGTAAAGCCACAAATGCCGCAGCATGCCGTCCCATCAACCGCTTACGAGTATGCATATCCTGAACAATAATGGTGCGTCCATACTCTTCCTCATTTGGAGTTTGATCCCCTTGCTCTCGTGCAATCAATGCTTGGGGAATGATGCCTACAACCTTACCGCCCCGCGTGGCAATCGACTTGGCTATAGTGCCCATAACACCAGTAGTGCCTCCTCCGTATACAAGACCCCACCCATGCTCGACAAATAACCGACCAAGCTTGTCCGCCGAAGCAACAAATTCCTTATCAGACCCCTCGCGTGATCCACAATATACACACACAGTCTTGCCAGGTGTCTTCTTATCTAGAGTCATTGTGTGTTTACCGGAACAGCAGGAGCAGCACCGGCGCGTGTTTTTGCTTTATAGTGTCAGGGTAAGGGCCCGCCGCACCTGGCGCCGCACCGCCTGCAGACGTCAAATTAAAATGTATCCGAGCATCCCTAGGATCCAGTTGATAGCTTATCCGATTTTATTTTGCGGCTCAATCCCACCAATCCTTGCAAATATCCTATATCCTTTACTTGAGAGTATCTTTTTCCCAGTCGTGATCTGGTGGTGAATACGTCGTATCACACACCGCCACCCCAGCCGCCCCCTCCTCTATCAGCTTCCGCCGGCGTGCCCGCGGAACAGGCCTCGACCGCAGTTCGTAGTCTAGGACCACCGTAGATAATCCGGTATTTCTGTTTATTCTTCGAACATCACGAGTCCATGAAGTAAAGCAGGTGCTCGCGTGCATTCTGTGCTCTATGGAGTCAGAGAATCCTGGTGCATTTTGTTAAATCTGGTTTGAACTTCAGACTTTTATATGCAACTCTACCTTGGAAGTCACTTAATGTGCACATGGGGATGTTACACAACTATTGTAATTGATTTCAATTCCACAAGTCACGTGACCTTGAAATAGATCTCAAGTTCTTAGTACGTGATAAGGTATAAGCAGGCTTTACACTACTAGACAAGTTCCTATTATTGTATTCGAGAAGAAATGGGCTCTCAAATCGTTGTCTATGAACAAGATGCGCCGACTAAGTGCTGAGAGTGGGGGAACAGAGTGAAGGGAATTGCCGCCATAGAAGCAATAGATTGCAAATCCCACTTTCATTGTTTACGCTACTACACCAATGTCTTATAGAGGGAAAGCGTTATTGGATCTTAGCGGCAGAGTGGCTCTCATCACAGGTGGAGGAACGGGGCTTGGAGCCACAATTGCCGAAGCGTTTATCGAGAACGGAGCAGTCAAAGTGTACATTACCGGCCGTAGAAAGGAGAAGCTTGACGAGACCGTGCGGCGAATCAACGGCATTGGTGCTGGTAAGGGCAAGGTAATTGGCTTGCAGGGAGACGTATCGACTCATGAAGGGGTCAAGAAGTTGATTGAAGACTACAAACAGCTTGAAAGCCAGCTGGACATTCTTGTCAACAATGCAGGGATCTTGAGGAAAACCGATGCTCCAAGCACCCACGAAAAGCCGCTGACCGTCGAAGACGGGGTTGACGCGTTTGCCAAAGACCTTTCTGAGCGGTACCTCGAGCTTGACTATGCAGGTTGGGTCGAATCTGTTCGAACCAACGGCATTGCACCGTTTGTGCTGAGTTTCGGGCTATTGCCGTTGCTGACAGAAGCCGCCAAGAAGGGAGATGGGCGCGGAAACATCATAAACATCGGATCTGTGGCATCGTTTACAGCAGGCCCGCCGAACTCAGCTTCATACCAGAGCTCCAAGGCCGTTCTGCTCAAAGCTACCAAGCAGATTGCCCTTAGAATCAATGGTACTCGTGTGCGAGTCAATTCCATTAGTCCCGGACTGTTTCCTAGCGATATGAGTGCTCCCATGATATCTGATGCACACAGAGAGTCTGTGCCAGTAAAGCGGTTCGGCGAGGAACACGAGATTGCCGCTCTGGCTTTGTATCTCGCAGGGCCAAGCGGTGGGTACACAAATGGAACCGACTATTTGATTGATGGAGGCCGCCTCACCACGGTCTTTTAGTAAACTATAGGATCTATATAACAAATTATAAGAGTGATAATAACATGGTCTTGAAAGTTTAAATACACGATAGTTGGTAGAAGCGAACGTTTGGCTGATAGGAAGCCCAACGGAGCTTATCTGATGAAGCTCCGCCAACGCTTTTTCATCGTCAGCTATCAGAATAATGCCGGAAGCAGCGCAGCGGGAACGCCCGCAAAGAAGTCTTCGGGACCGGTTGAAATGGGCATTGGCAGCATATATTGCCGTCATTCTTATAATCAATCAATATATGAAGTATGGAAACCAAACTGAGACCCCTCAACCTGGCGACGGGGTGGAGATCAAGGCTCAATCGACCTTGACATTGTTCCCGTTGTGGAAACTGGAGGATGAGTTTGATGTCAAGATTTACGTGGATCAATTTCCATTTCTGGATCTTTCAACGACACAGCTTGTGCTAGACGAGAAGCAAATTGCGTTGAAGAACAATGACCGAAAGTTCAAGTCTGCCAAAGTCAACGTACAGATCCCGATTCATGACCGTAACAGGTCGATTTATGCCCACTTGTTGATCCGCAAGAGCGATGGGTCTGATATATACAATGTTACAAAGACACTTACGTACTTTCAGGCGCGAAAGCGCGAGGTTAAGAAACGTCATCTCCTTGAATCTGGCGAGAGCGGTGTGGACGGCGACCACCACGAGGAGGATCTGTGGCCTATAGTTCACTTCCAACCGAATATTAGTCTCGCACTGGTTCAGAGCGATGCTCCTTTAATCCCTAGCCGGATTCCACCCGGCATTCTTGAGAATTTTCCCGAAGCTACGCAACACCGGAACGACTCACAGAACGTTGGATACTACTACCCAGTAGTCTTCAATAACCAGTTTTGGCACCTTGATTCTCAATTGACTGAGCTTGGTGACGACACTGTGACTCTCAATGTGGAGCTTTATGTACTGTCCAACATGAAGTTCCAGCTTCTGTCCTCTATGGATGACAACTTTAAAAACAACAACGATCAGAAGCAGGCGTTGGGCAAAGGGGAGATTGACGAGGTGAAGCGGCTACTTTTTGAGACCAATCCGTATCTGTTAGGATTGACAATGATAGTTTCGCTTTTCCACACTTTGTTTGAGTTTCTGGCCTTCAAAAGCGACATTTCGCACTGGAAAAAGAAGGAGGACAGTGTTGGAGTGAGTCCTCGCACTATCATCGCCAATGTGGTGATGCAGGCGATTATTTTCCTTTACTTGATCGACAACTCCGAATCAACCAACTATATGATTCTATTGACACAAGGGTTTGGTATTGCAGTCGAGGCGTGGAAGATCACCAAGGTGGTTGACATCAAGATAATCGGCGGACAGATCAAGCTTATTCCCAAACATAAGCTGACAGACACTGAGCAGAAAACAATGGAATATGACGAGATTGCATTCAAATATATGTACATGCTTGCAGTGCCATTATTAGTGGCTTATGCCTGGTATTCAGTGGTGTATGAGACTCATAAATCATGGTATTCATTCGTAATCTCCACATTAGTGGGGTCAGTGTATGCATATGGGTTTCTGATGCTTGTGCCGGGCATATACATCAACTATCGGCTAAAGTCTGTGGCTCATATGCCTGCCAAGGCTATGGTATACAAGTTCCTCAACACTTTTATTGATGATTTATTTGCTTTCGTCATCAAAATGCCCTGGTTACATCGCCTAGCCACATTACGAGACGATGTGATTTTCTTTATCTATCTGTACCAAACATGGCTTTATAAAGTGGACTACTCAAGGGTCAACGAGTACGGTCAACAAATAGAACCTAACGGCGAGTCCAACAATGACGCAAAGGCAGGAAACGCGCCGAAGCAGGCGGAAGATCTACACGGAAAACAGGACTAATTCCTTATTCCCCTTAATTTCACGTCTGATTGAGTCGGAGTCCGGTTCCGCCTTATAAGGCATTTGCTACAGTTTACGTCAGCAAAGTCACCAACCGAACATGACAAAAAAAACATCATGATAAACAATTAACTTGTTAAAATGAGATAGGATAAGTTAAGATAGAAGAAAAAGGGTGAGATTAAAGAAAGGGGGGAATAACCCCTTTTTCAACGGTGATCGAGTCGTGCATCAAATCAAATCAATCAATCAATCTAATCCGTTTTCCGTTTGGGTAACCGATTCGCTCGCGTGAGCACAACCCGGATTGGGTAGAGATCGGCCGTCAAGGTCTCGGCTGATCGGCGCCAAAGATTAGAGAATGTAGAAGCGGCAAAAAATCTCTTAGTAGCCCCGGCGCCTAATCAAAATAAGGAGGGGGTTTGAAGTGAAAAATCTAATGCTATTTCAGGAGTTTTTTGAGACGAAGGATATTTGATTAAGTTATTGAAAATAAAGTTAATTTTCAGAATGGGATTCGGGACTTTAAATGGGTGGTGAGGGCGCAAAGTTTAAGCCTTTTAGCTTGTGCATCGAACAATTACGGCGTAAAGTTGTCGCCTGACAACAAGTATATAAACCACCGCCGTTCCCTCTCTTAATATCTATACAACACGTTATTTGAAGTTTGATCGGACATATTATTTGTTTACAGATAAACCGATTATTTACGAGATTAATATATTGGAGATTTTAGGGGTTCGATATATATATAGAGTGACGTAATTGGGAAGGTCAGTAAAGGCGTCAAAACAACACTGCCACCTATCACAAAACAACTTGAGTGCCAAATTGGGGTAATTTTACCACTTGAGTGAACCACAAAAACTTAAGGTTCCGACCAGTTTCGAGTTTCTCTAGTAGAGAGAGAAAAAAAAAGAGCATTTTTGACGATAAATATATATTGGAAAAAGATCATTTTGATATTTTTAGATGTTGATTTAAAAAAAATATGGCATCCAAGAATACCTCATTGTCACCACAATTTGACGATGAAAAACATGTTGGATTTAATCGAGAAGGATCGCCTCCTTCCTCAAGAACAGCAGGATGTTTGGCGATCTTATTCCGTCCTGCTCGAATCATGCGTCATAGCCTGATAGCGAAGGTGTTATGCATTCTGGCATCTGTGTACGTGGTGATTGTTACCACCTTATATTTATTCACGTCGGATTATTATCCTTTATCCTCAGTCAAACCCTCAAACCCCTTTGGACTGGATTCACCAGATAACTTGCAAACCCCGACTAATAAGTTCTATAGTGAAGACTTTGATCCCACTCTGGCATTATCAGAACTTCAAGCCAATGGCTCGGATTCAGGCGCTCCTTTCGAATTTGAATGGCGCGATTGGATCGATTTAAAGGAAGTCTATAACTTCGGCAGCGAGTCTATTTGGCCTTTTACTAAATACAGTAAAGATAAAGTGGAAGATTTCCAACTACCCCTCAAGAAGTTTGCCTCAGAACATGAACATAGAATGATGGGCAAGCTTTACCTCGATAAATTGGCCCTGGCACCTCAAAAAGTCATTGTTGTCGGAAAGGCCCGCGCAACTTACACCATGACGGCCAGAAACGGAAGAAGCTACGTTGGTTACGGCGATCAGGTGGAAAATACCATCGCCAATACTCCTACCTCTTCTCCAAAGGCTGGTCCTATTCGGTCTGGCAAACATGAAAATCAACCTGTGAAGGAGGATGACCAGTCCAAGAAAGATGCTGAAAAGAAGGAAGCCGAGAAGAAGGAAGCTGAGAAGAAGGCAGCTGAGAAGAAGGAAGCCGAGAAGAAGGAAGCTGAGAAGAAGGAAGCCGAGAAGAAGGAAGCCGAGAAGAAGGCAGCTGAGAAGAAGGAAGCCGAGAAGAAGGAGGCTGAGAAGAAGGAGGCTGAGAAGAAGGAGGCCGAGAAGAAGGAGGCTGAGAAGAAGGAGGCTGAGGAGACGGAAGCTGAAATCAGGAAGGAGATAGAAGCTGAAATCAAGAAAGAAGTGGAAGCTGAGGACACGGAAGCTGAAATCAGGAAGGAGATAGAAGCTGAAATCAAGAAGGAAGTGGAAGCTGAAAAAAAGAAGGCTGAGGAGGATACCAAGGTAAAGAGATCACTGTCTTCCGCATTAGAGCTGACTGGCCTGGAGCCATTGTCACCGGCTTTGACAGGTGCTCTTGAAGGTAAGATTTCGATTGACGTGGACCTGGATATGTTCAAGCTCGACCTTGATCGTCTGGAGTTTCCGGGAGAAAATGCCACGCAAGAGGCCAAGGCCCATGCAAGAATGATTACAAAGGCAAGAAAGAATTATCAGAGGTCGGAAAAACATTTCCATGAGGTCATGCTCAGTAATGATCCTGCTGGTCATGGCACCCATTACGATTGGAGATTCTTCAACCTGGTCCGTCATGGCAAGGACCATGAGGCGTCTATGCATCATTTAATTCGCGCTTGGTCCAATTTTGTCAATCAGGAAAATGTTTTGACTTGGATTGCTCATGGCTCGTTGCTTGGCTGGTACTGGGATGGGCTAGCTATGCCTTGGGATAGCGATAATGATGTTCAGATGCCTATTCTGGAGTTGGATCGTTTTGGTCGTCTCTACAATGGCACTTTGGTTGTGGAAGATCCCGAGGAGGGTAGTGGCCGATATTATGTTGATGTGAGTCCTTGGTACGTGGAGAGGAAGAAGGGCAATGGCCGGAACTTGATTGACGCCCGATTCATCGATATTAGATCTGGTATTTATATTGACATTACTGGGCTGGCGGTGGTTGATCCGAGAACCGAGAAGTTCCAGTGTAAAAATTCGCATACCTATACAATTCCCAAAGTCAGCCCATTACGGCGAACGAAGTATGAGGGTTTGGAGGTTTATGTTCCTAACGACTACGAGGCTATCCTTGGCCAAGAGTACAAGAGTTATCGCAATGATAAATATAAGAGATGGGTCTATAATCGCAACGTTCGACTTTGGGTCCCCGAAGGCAAGTGCGATAAATATACAAACAAGGCCAAGATCTTGGATCCGGACACTAACGACCTGACTCTTTATGGTGCATGTAACGACCGTGATATTTGGAATGAATACAATATCACCAAGAAGGTGACGGAGACCCATGCACGGGAAATGGACCTCTACTATTCTATTGATCTGGACGATGATAGTGATAAGCATTCTTCTAAGGAAGACTACAGGGCTGCCCAACTGCAGCACCTTAAGAAGGTTAATGAAAAGTTTGCAAATCTATTGCAAGGCTATGACGCCCCATTACGATACGATCCCCGATGATATTTTCATTTTCATTTATAGTGTATATTACAGTTAATTTACGTTTTGTTCATCTTAATCGTTGACCTTAGTAAGGCGCTGATAAGCACGCCCGGCACGTGACTGATGTGAATTTTTGTTAACCACAAAGGTGTTTACAGTATGCAATTCCTCCGTTAGACTGAAGTACGATCTTTTATTACTTTTTCCTCTTTCATTCATTTTAATATTTTCACTTTTGCTTCACACGACCTAGTAAAGTTGAGATCAACGGGGAAACGGCGCTATGAAGGACTTTTCGAAAGCTCGGCCAGCGGTATTGGTAGCTGCGAATCCGTGCGATATGGCTTCGTGCACGGATTGCTTCGAGTTTTGCAACTTTGACTCTTGTCCTGAATGTGACAAGTGCGAGGCAGCTGAGAAGGAGCACATTCTAATGACTAGTCCAAACTGCTACGATATAATAGTTAATGATTGTGCCGATTGCTTATCAGCCAAAAGAGAGCACCATGAGCGAGCGGTCAGTCCCGTCACAAAGAAAAGGATAAAGCTTGAAGAGCCCCTCGACGAACATCATCATTTGCAAGTCACACAGCAGCAACAACGTGATCTGGAGTTCCTGCTATCTTCAACGCCTCAAGAGATTCTCGAATGTCACTGGGACGATTGTGCCTTCAATACCCATCAACTACGAGACCTGGACTTTCACTTGAGTACACACCTAAAAAATGAAGAGATGCACACCCTTCCGTCACCGCCAGATTCAATAAACCCTTTCCAATGCGAATGGAGTAAGTGTACGTTCGAAAGCCAGGACTATATGCAGTTTATTTCGCATGTCCGGGGTCATCAGGTCCACGACAGCTTCCAGTTCCCACAATATTCCTTAGAGGGGCTTCACCATCATATTGGAAATCAGCAGCATGAAGAAGACGTTACCAGTTTCATGCAGGATCATGAACTGGCTTGTCACGAGTACAAGCACGAGCACAAGCACAAGCACGAGCACGAGCACGAGCACGAGCACGAGCATGCGATACAGAAGCCTGCTCGAACGGACTCTCATACCTGCAAATGGATTACCGACTCTACTGGCGCGCTTTGTCAGCACTCATTTTCGTCGGCACAGGATTTATCGGAACATGTCGTAGCTGAACATATTGGCTCCCGCAAAAAGGAGTATACCTGTCTTTGGCAAGGCTGCGACCGTAACTGCCGGCCGTTTGCCCAGAGGCAAAAAATCATCCGCCATCTTCAAACTCATTCCAAAAACCGACCTTTTAAGTGCACTGAATGCGGCAACACGTTTGGAGAGGAGAGCGTTTTGATCCAGCACATGAGGGTTCACTCGGGCGAAAAGCCGTTTGAGTGCAAGATCTGCCACAAGAAGTTTGCTGCCAGCACGGCGTTGAGTGTGCATTTGCGGGTTCATACTGGGGAGAAGCCTTTGGTATGCAAGTACCCAGGATGTGGGAAGCGGTTTTCGGAGTCATCGAATTTAAATAAGCATATGAAGATCCATTTCAAGGATCGTAGCAATAGTATAGAGACAGATAGCAGTAGTTTGTCTGCCTAGTGAGGGGGTTTATATATATCATATCAGGGGACAAAATATAGTGGTTACGATAAATAAGAATAAACTACTGCTCTGCAGCATTGTCCGGGTTTCGATAGAGAATGATTTCCGATTGCTTAAAGTAGCGCCTTGAGTCCTCATCTATCAGAACTAGAGACAAGAAGGTGCGAGTTGAGAACTTCTTGTTTACATCTCTGAATGTGGGTGTCAGGTCGAATCCGCCCAGAAACAGTCGAATTGGGATTGTTTCACCTCGAACCGGTGCGCCATCCATGATTTCGAACCGAACCAACGTGTCACTTTCATTGTATTGGTTTGGAGCCACTCCGACTGTTTCTCTGCGGATAATCGATAGTTCCATATGTTTGATTTTCAGCCGAACAAGCAAGAAGTAGATGCGGCCCACAATCACATCTTTCAGATGGTATCTGGATTTCGAGTATTCAAACTCAATATGTAGACAATCCTCAATGCCAACGTCCATTTTGATTGAACTGATGCCATCTGCCGGGACCTTGTAGCTGTAGACCCAAACATCTTTATCACGAACCACATCAGCCATCCGTCGGAATACAGTCACTCGTACATAATATCGTAGTTTTACATTGACCCCCAAATAGCTTTCAAACTGCTTTTCAACATTCTTGAATTCGAATTCGTAAGTTTCGGGGTGACGTAACTCAGCAGGCGCCGCCAATTCCTGGCCCAACGACAAGAAGTCATCATGCTGGCCACGATCATTACTCATTTCAATGCTACCGATGAATTGCACCTTAATCCCCGTATGTTCCAACTTCTTACCATCTCGTGGCCTTATAGTGACAGACCCCTTGACTGACTCACCATCCACATACAATGGTACACTTTCCCGTCTACCCTTTTCTCCCTTAACATCCACATGGGTCCTGGAATCTTCACCATCCAATCTAATCTCAATGTCTAAAGGAGACTTGAAAAATAACGACATTGAATCCCCGTTTCACCCTCTTTTCTGACTTGAACCGTGGCACTGCTACTGTGTATTATTATTATTTGTTGTTGTGTATGGTGCCCAAGATTACTGAAGAGTGTTGGGAGATTGGAATATCTAGTCACGCCGGGCTTGAGCCGGCATTATTCCCCACAAACTTAAACTCGGGCCCGCCTATAGCCATCTCCGGGGATATATTATATTAATTCATAATCCCGTCCCGCTTTTGAAAGATTCAACCCATCTTATAATGTTCAGGTTATTGAGGGTTGTTCGGATATCGAGTGGATATGGGGTTAGGCCGACAACATCACGCTTGTTTCATTCTTATGCACATCGGTTGGCAGTTAAACCGTTCATGTTAGCAGATATAGGAGAGGGAATTAAGGAATGTGAAGTGATTCAATGGTTTGTCGAACCGGGAGCCACTATAGAAGAGTTTGATCCTCTCTGTGAAGTCCAATCCGATAAAGCTAGTGTCGAGATCACCTCGCGATTCAGCGGAATCATCAAAAAACTACATTATAGTGTAGGTGATATGGCACTTGTAGGGAAACCTCTGGTCGATATCGATATTGCTGGTAGTGAGGTGCAATCATCACAGCAGAAGATAGATACAGCTGTTATGCCCTCTTCAAGTGGGGAACAGAGTGCCGAAATGACGGTTGAAGACCTGCCTAAAGCACCTGAGGAAGAGAATGGCAACATGCCCAAGTCCAGGTATGGGGCATTGGCAACACCGGCTGTACGACGAATCTGTAGCGAGCTTGGAATCGACGTCTCCAACGTCCGCGGCACCGGCAAGGACGGCCGAGTTCTTAAGGAAGATGTGCTTGCGCATTCCAATTCATCTTCTTCATCTACGGCCACAAGCTCGCCCAAGAGCACAAACATACCGCCTTCAGCTCAGTCTGCACCAGCTGCTTCAGATCGCGATGAAATAGTGCCCCTGACGTCGATCCAAAAACAAATGTTCAAAACCATGTCCAACTCGCTCTCAATCCCTCACTTCCTATACACAGATGAAATCAATCTTACAAAGCTGGCACAGTTACGGAAGACAATCGACGTGAAAATGTCATACATGCCATTTTTTATCAAAGCACTGTCGTTATCGCTGCTCAAGTACCCCCTCCTGAACTCCCGAGTCGATACTTCCGGATCCTCGCCGATGCTCGTGAAGCGCGCGGCACACAATATCGGTATCGCTATGGACACCCCCCAGGGCCTCATCGTTCCCAACATCAAAAACTGCCAGAACCTGTCCATTATAGAGATTGCTCAGGAGCTCACTAGACTACAGGAGCTCGGCAAACAGGGCAAACTTGGCACCAGTGACCTTAAGGGCGGTACTATAACTCTGTCGAACATTGGAACGGTGGGCGGTACTTACGTCGCGCCCATTATTGTCGACACCGAGGTTGCGATCGGAGGTCTGGGTCGCGCACGTACTCTGCCGCGCTACGATAGTAACATGAACTTGGTGCCGGCTACAATCGTGAACACAAGCTGGAGCGGTGATCACCGTGTAGTGGACGGAGTAACCATGGCGAAGATGGTGGCTGAGTGGAAAGCGTATGTCGAATCACCGGAGCAAATGGTGTTAAGGTTAAGGTAGTGAACGCATAACATTGAAACAGTCTATCTAGTAAAACATAAATACAACAGTCTATTTAAGCCTGGTAATCCACAAAACTGGAGATTCTCGCCTTAATCTTTTCAGCCATACCAGCAATATACTCTTCATCATAGTATGCACCATTGTAGGAGAAGTTTAGCGACATTCTGCCACCGAAAGTGTAGAACGTGTGCGCAATCATCGGACTGGCCATGTGGTTGATAACGTAGAAATCCTTGAGCTCGAAATCGGGATGGCTGAATCTCAGATGCTTTTCAACCACTCCAATACTTGAAGTGACAGGGATATTATGAGCGACTGGGGGGTCCAGCGTGAAAGGCTTTGTAATGAACTTGGATGCAGGAAACATTACATGCATTGGATCATCCACACTGTTCTGCTGTGTCTTTGTATTCAACTTATAGGCTTTTTTCTGAGCCTCAAAGTACTCGTGAACCGCATTAAGTGATGACTCCTTGTCCTTCATCTCGTAATAGATGGGCAGGAAGAAAAAATATGGCACGAATGGATTTTTGGCTGTATTCTGATCTTCGATAAAATGACGAACATTGTAGAATGTAAACGCACTGTAATTGGTGGTTTCGCCCGGAACTGTTACACTGTCGTCGCGGTACACATCAGTAATGGCACTGTGGACCAACGAAGTAACACTGTACTTCTCTATCTTGGCCTTGGATACAATGCGGCTCGTCAGTTCAGGCGAGTAAGTATCAAGATACGCACGACCAACCTTCTCAGTCTCGACCTCCTTGACTTTAGAGCCAATCGAAGGAAACTTCGTGACCCATTCATCTGTCCACTTGTCGGCAACCTCTTCGTGAGAAGGATGAATTGCTGGCGCTCCAATTGCATCAATAAAAGAGCTACCGAGTCTGCTGGAGTCAATATCCAAGATACTGACTTCTGGTTGACTGATCAAGAAGCCAAGAAACTGGTCATAAAACAACGCCGCGCCAGTTCCGTCGATAGATTCATGTGACGCGACTAATGAAAGTGTCTGACTCTTTGGTAGATAGTAAAGAATAGGCCGACGTGACTCGCGATTCGAAGTAAGTCTCCAGTCAGTGATATCTCTGTCAATAATCAAAGTATCATTGAGCCAAGCATCAACATCACCCTGATCTCGAAGAGGTCTGTACGTGTAGGCGAAATCTTTCTCTATGGCAGCAATATCAGGGTATGTATAATGCATTGCTATCCATGCTTTCTTCAATCTTCCGATAAGCTCCTCTTCGCCGAATTTGGTATTAAATGAAAGTGCACTTGCAACCTGGACATGAAGTCCACCTACTGCATGGGCAAAAACTCGTAACAGAAACTCAGTATGAACGGCAGGGCGCGAATAGGAACCATCCTCATTCTTCGTCCATGAGTTAACAACCTTAGATGATGCAGTCATAATAAACGTATGTAAGTCGAAGCCTTAAAAATCTAATGAATTACTGGCTGTCTTTTCGGGGCTTTATATAATAGACTACAGCATTACGAATCCATCCCTCAGATAGAAAGTCCATTGTCACCAGTGGATAGCTTCCAAATTCCATGGGTAAACTTCTGTAGAAGCTTTGTAAATATGCTGACAATGCATGTTGCAAGCCGGTGAATCACTTGGTGTGAGGCTGGCGCCGCGCCATTAATAATGCAGGTGCGTCTCCGGCGGACTTAGACGCGAGCCTATCTCCCCGATTCTCCCGCATCTTATCGATTATCAAACTTTTGATCCGGCGAAATCAGCCGTGCAACCCGTCTAAAATTCAGGGGCTTTGAGAAAGCTTACTAAATATTTTGCTCTTCGTGCGGTCTGGTCCCTTTGGTTGATGCATATGTCGACTCTGTCTGCGGATGACTGACCGGACGTCACCATGCTGCATACTTTCGAATTGAGCGGTCTCAGAGTTGATTGGTTCGGACAGGAGCAAATATTATTTATTCCCTGGATGTATTCAAATGTCATAATACAAACCGCAGATCAATAAGGTGAATACCTCGTTCTGACACATACACGAAGCACATACATTTCGGCAATACAATACTGCAGATACGACGTGGGATTGATACATAAAAGTGGGCGGACAGTGGCAGATTCGTATAACAAAAAAAATTATTCAAAACGCTTACATAAAAAGGGAGACACTAGAGGACATACCTAAAGTTTGGATTGATCTCGCCATCGGGGCCGATTTCGTCAGAGGCATCGACTTGGTAGCCTTGCACAGGACCAAATCTTTCTTCTAACTTTCTGTTTTGATAAGCCAAGTAGAATCGCAACAGGGCCGCACATATGCCGATAAGAGCAGTGAATGCAAAGCTCACCCAGAATCCTTTGTGATAGTAAGGGGCCTCGCTGGTCGGGAACAATCGGGTTCCCAGAAGAGGACCACACTGTCCGACAGCTTGGAGCAGTACGAAACCCATTCCTCGCTTTGTGTCTGAGGTTTGATTATTACCGAGCCAAGCGAGCAAGATCGCCACGCACGGAAAGATCCCACCAGCGGCCAAAAAGACTGCAAAGTACTTGACAGCGGTATTGTGGCACACTGCCAGGATCAAGAAACCCGCAGAGCCAACAATCGAAAGCAGGATGATGATAATGCCTCTTTGCATATACTTATCGGATAGATAGGACGTCAGCAGCACAAGGATGGCGGTGGTGACATAAGGAGGCGCAGAGAGTCCTTGTGCATCGATCGAAGTGAATCCCATACCGCTGAGAATGGCAGGCAGGAAAACAGGTAACGACGAGAACGATACATTTATAGAGAAGAACATTAGCATTGGCAGTAAGTTCTTGATATCAATAAAGGATCGGATGATTTCTTTCCAGTTAAGTTTGTGGTCTCTTTTGACTTGTCCTGTCTGCTGAGCGAGTCGCGAGACTGCGATTTTCTTCTCGTGTTCAGTGAAAAATCTGCATGATGAAGGTCCATTGGGAACAGCGTAATAGCCAATAAGGCCCACAGCAATAGTCGGCAGACCTTCAACCAGGAAGAGCACTCTCCAGCTGGCAATTCCTTCATGATGTTTCGTGATTCCGTATGCCAGGGCACCGGAGAAGGCAGATGCTACAGGAGCAGCGGCCATAAAAATGCCTGTTCTCCAGGCGATCTCGTGTCTGTAATAGAAAAACGTTAAGTAATACGGAACACCTGGACCGAAGGCAGCTTCAAACACGCCTAGGAGAAAGCGCAAGGCCATCAGAGCAGACCATGTACTCACGGCAGCACAGCTAGCAGAGATGATACCCCACAAGATAACCACAGTAGGAGCATAATAGCGAGGAGGAAATACTTTCCACAGAAGAATCAAAACCTCAAAAACAATATAAGAAATATAAAATATCGTCAACAGCCATTGATATTGATCATCAGACATGTTCAAATCAGCAGACATGCCAGCGGTATTTGCATTTCCAATGTTACCTCTATCAAGGAACGCCAAAATATACAGCGAAGTCAGATAAGTGAGGACATTAAGGTCCAGCTTGCGAACCACTTTCTTCTCCTCAGCCGCAGTATATTCATAGCTCAAAGCCTCAGCAATAGCAATCTCGTTTTCCTTACTGGGTTCCAAAAATTCCGTGTGAGGATCCTGAACCTCAATTTTCGTCTCTTCAGTCATTATATTTTGGTGGCTTCAAACTTTAATAACACACTCACTGTTGGGGGACCACCACCATTAAATAGCCTGCGTCGTCCAACCCCGCAATCTGGAAAAACTTGTTTCAAACCATCTCAAGGCGGGAAGAGATGGGGTCCCCCCTCTCTAACCACTCGGCGGATTTCGCCGCGGTAAAAACCTTCCTTTTAACCATTGCTGCTAATTGGCAATTAGATGACTTGCAATTCGACAACTTCTCTTATGGAATAGTCGAAACATGTCCAACAATGATTGACGAATGAATCAAGTTTGCTCGCCTGCAAGAATAACTGGTATCTCCATTCTCGCGGAAGAATGGCTTGTCTTTGATTAGTAGTTTCGTTTCCGTTTTAGAAATTTGAACTGCATTCTCCGCTGAGCGATTCCGGAACCCGAGATCGCACGACGGCGCCTTGGCTGCAAGTGCGGTCGATACCCGTACAGGATAGTGTCCACTTGAGACTCGATGACTATATTAGATTGTGCGGGGAAGAAGCTTAGCCGCGTGACATCCATTCGATTAGTCCGTTTTCTTCATCCCCTTGTTGGAGGCCCATCATGGGTTTTCAAGGTCCAAACTAAATTGTTAAGCATTGTAAGTCATACGTTCAACTTGCCCAATACTTATTATACATAGTCAGAAATCCATTCTCATGGTTTGCAGAGCTTGAAAACAGTTAATCAGAGCACAAATCCACCTTCCATGAACTATGGAATCCATAAAAAGCAACTGGTCCACATAAAACGAATTTGAGAGATCTACCTTACAGGTTACTCCACTTTCCCCGCGCAAATCCACGCTATATAACCCTTACTAATGGATCGGAGTTCGCTTGCGATTGGGGGAATCCGCGGCAGTAGGCGGATCATCACCAAATCTATTGCGGGGGTATGCCTACACCGGCCCGGAGTGTTTGCCGACATCGCTCTAGGGGAACTCTGTTTAAAAAGTAGCCTGGTAGGTGACGAGGATTTGAGGGGTTAAGAAATGGTTCAATATCCATTTGATTTCTCAGATATACGGGCCACTGAGGCGACTGGTGCCGGTATTGTCAAGTATCAGAATGTGCGGGGAAAGGTTCCTAGAGAGTGTGTTTCGCGGTTGCGCACTATGATCAATGTTTCTAGAGATGATCCCACAAAGATTCTTGCCGTGTGTTGTTCCTATGATGGATTGTCATCGAGACAAGTGCAAGAGGCTGGCTTTCCTGCCGTCTTTCTGTCGGGATACAATGTCGCGTCTTCGATGGGCTTGCCAGACACCGGGTTTGTAGGGTTTCAGGATATGGTCGAGCGTATCCAGGAAGTGGTTAAACAGGTCACAGTACCCATATTTGCCGATGGGGATACCGGGTATGGTGGGTTGGCTGGTGTGTTTCGAACAGTGCAGGGTTTTGCTCAAGCTGGTGCAGCAGCGGTGATGATCGAAGATCAAGAATGGCCCAAACGTAAGTTTAATTCAATATGTCATTGACATTACAAAGTGCACTGACAGCAGCGTCTTTAGAGTGTGGCCACACTGCAGGTAAACGTGTTGTGAGTAGGCATGAGGCATACAGTCGAATGCGGGCAGCGTGTGATGCGAGAGACACAGGGTTAGACGTATTCATTCTAGCAAGTAAGGTTATTTTCGATCCATATCGTCAATTGTATGCTAACAGAAGTTTGTTTAGGAACAGATTCACTTATTCTTGGTTGGGATGAGGCAATAACTAGAGCTCGAGAGTTCCGTAAAATCGGAGCAGATGCAGTATTTATTGAGGCATTGCCAGATCGTGACGCTATGGCCAAGGCTGCCGCTGAGGTTGGATGCCCTATAGTGGCCAATATTATAGAGGGTGGCAAGACAGAAAACATTTCAGCCCAGGATCTCGCAGAAATTGGTTATTCTGCGGCGTTCTATCCCCTCACGCTAATTGCATCCCGCATCAAAGCAACAAGGGACGCATTGGAGGACCTGAAACGATCATTCACTCAAGGTGCTCCAACAATGATAATGACCTTTGAAGACGTTTGTGATGAGGTTGGCTTTCAAACGAGCTTTGACATGGAAAAAAAGTATTCAACTAGTCCCTAGTCATTGCGGGGCAGCGGAGTCACACCACCAAGGTTTTTATTCATCTACATATTCTAGTTAGACGTTAACGATGTCTGTATTACAAGCGAATCTGAAGCATTTTGATAAGGAACACGCACGAAAGTATGATTCGCCGGCCTCATTAACCATGGCAAAGGAGGTGACGGCGCGCATGTTGGAGGTTGGAGAATGGGACCCTGAGTCTACGAAGCTGCTTGACTTTGGATGTGGAACTGGTCTGATTTCCCAGCAATTGGCTGAGCATGTCAAGACTGTGGTTGGTGTAGATGTTTCTCCCGAGATGGTGGCTGTCTATAACGAAAAGGTCTTCAATCAAGGCATCCCTGCCGAAGAAATGCAGGCACGAGTGCTTAACTTGCAAGATTCGAGCCACGATCTTCGGGATTTTGACGCTGCTGTTTCGTCGATGTCATTCCATCATATCGAAGATATAGACTCGGTTACAAAACATCTTGTAGAGATACTTAAGCCGGGCGGCCGTCTTTTTGTTGTAGATCATCAGCATGGACATGGGTTTCATCAACACATGGACGATAACAAGGCTAAGGAATTGGGAATAGCACACCGTGGCGGGTTCACGGAAGACCGGCTTATAGAGCTGTTCAAGAAATCAGGTCTTGTGAATGTCAAGTGTGAAAAGGTTTTCAACGTGCGGTTTTGGGTGGACGAGGAGAAGTTAAAGACTTTCTCCAACGTCACAGACGAGAAAGTCGTCAATGGCGAAAAGCAGTTTGCAGTCAGCACGAAACTTGTGCTGATTGTTGGCCAGAAACCGCTTTCGGAGGAGGCTACGAGATAAGAAAAATGTACAGATATGCGAAATAAATAATGTCATTAACAGAAAACTAAGGTATTATTTCAATTAGGCTTAGAAGTCACTGTCGTCATCAACTGTTTCGATAGTGACATGTCGAACGGGTGAATTACGACCAGATGACGGAACTTCAGTCTCTGAATCGGAAGAAGATGCACTTTCTTGCTGCTGCTGCTGAGCAAGGATTTTGGTTCGATGGCCCTCGAGAACTCGGATCAAATCATCAACCTTATCTGCATAAGTCACCGATTTGGACGTCAGGTCATGCTTGAGTTTTCGGTTTGAGTCGTGCTCGGGGACATGAGGCAAAGCACACTTATCAAGCTGTGTATAGAGCTGTTCAAGCTGAATCTGGGTTCTTTGCAGAACCTTAATTCGAGAGCTCAATGACGCCACAGTCTGGCTATCAGAAGCCTCAGTATCCGACTCAGATTTATACAGACGCTCGTAAGTCTCAACCGCGCTCTCAACCTTGGACTTGATTTCCTGCAAATCCTTGGTAAGCTGTTCTGCAGAGATTGGCTCGGGCTCAGGTTCTTTTGGCGATTCCACTGGTTTGGACTCAGGTTCAGAAGCCTCCGACGCCTTTTCACCAACAGCCACTTCCTTTTCTTGTGATGCGGAGAATGCATTATTCAAATGAGAAAGCAAGCCTCCAACGAATTCGTCCAAATCAATTTCTCTTCTCCGTGGTTGATGTTGCTCAGTAGGCTTATCAATAGGCAACTCAGGAGCCCTAGTTGGCTGTTCAATAGCCTTGGGAGCCGGTGCATAGATATCGTCATCATCATCGCTCTCTTCCTGATTCTGTTCCTCCTCCTGCTGCTGCTCTTGGTGGTAACCTGTCGGGGCATAATCCATCTCCTCATCACTTTCTGATTCATAAGGAGTATCGGGTTCAGCCTGAGTCTGGGCCAACAAATCAAACAAAGAGAAAGGGCTACTACCCGAATACAGTTGTCTCAACTGCTGTTGTCGAATCAATTCCCGTTCTCTCTCTTCTCTCAAAGCCTTCTCCCTTAAAGCTCGCTGAGCTCTGGCTCTCTTAACCTGAGCTGCTTGAGCCTTCCGAGCAGCGGCGGCACGAAGCTCAAGTTCTCGCTCACGATATGCTTCAAGCTTCTGCTGTCGATAAGCTTCTTGCAACATTTGTTGCTTGACATGTTCGCGATAAGCCTGCTCTCGATAGGCCTGTTCTCTAAGCTGGGCCAGTTCCTGTTGACGACGGTACTCAGCCAGCCTCTGCTGGTACTCCCGTTGCCTTAAAGCTTGGTAATAGTCCTCACTGGGATACTGATTGTAATAGTTGACAGGGATAAACTGCATGGCGGATATAATAGTCGGCGAAAAGATTAATAAACTTGTAGACAAGAAAGAATATCAAAAGGGAACCAGTGGCAATATTTATAGTCGGGGGATCTGCAAGATTCGGATTAATAACCATGAGCCGCATGGAATTTCTATGGGGTTCTGTCCGCATCTGACAGAACCTCGAATGTTCCAGAAAGCCCCACGCAGGCATTATCAATCAACGACGGTGACAAATTCAACCCCGGAGTTTAAAATATGCGCAGCGGTGAATGACTACATTACGGGTTTTGGTGCTGCAACTGAATCCCGTGATAGGGGCGGTTTCGGCCAACCTTGAGCGGGCCACAGTTCTGCTTCAGCGAGCGAGGGTCTCGCCTGATGTGGTAGTATTACCAGAGTTTGCCTTCACGGGGTACAATTTCCGAGATCGCGCTCATATCGAGCCTTACTTGGAGCATACTGCAGCTGGAGTATCTACTCAATGGGCCAAGGATATGTCTACGACACTCAAATGCCACACATTGGTTGGATATCCAGAGAAATCGTCTGAGAATCGTGTATATAACTCGGCAGTTATGACTTCTCCACTTGGAGAGGTATTATTCAACTACCGAAAGACGTTTCTGTATGAGACTGACGAAGGTTTTGGATGCGAAGAGAACCCTGCTGGACACGGATTTGCCAGCTTCGGGCCGTTTCCAGGACTGCCGTTTAAGATCCAAATAGGCATCTGCATGGACTTGAACCCCTACAAGTTCCAATCCCCGTTCTACGACTTCGAATTTGCATCTGCTGCAGTCCAACAGGATGTGTCGTTGATTCTCGCCCCTATGAACTGGCTTCACAACGAATCTCCAAACTTACAAACAACTGAAACTGCAAAAGTAGCCAAGAAACAAGCCCTGCAGTCGCTTGATCCAAAGATTCCCAACATGAGTACTGTCGAGTACTGGGCCCTACGGATGTCGCCATTCCATTCCTCAGAGGTGCCATACCACAAACGTGTCGCTTTCATTGCCTGCAACCGCAGTGGCTGGGAAGGCGACGTGCTGTTTGGAGGCTCCAGCAGCGTCTTTACCTTTGGAGACGCTTCGTCCCGCTCTGCGCGGGGCATCAAGTATCACGGTTCGCTAGGCCAGCTCGAAGAGGGCATATTCGAAACACAAATTACCATAGACTAGCCATTACAATATTAAATAAGCATAACTTAACTGAAAGACAAAACTATTAAAAAACGAAAGAAAGAAAACGAAAGAATCATCGCACCACCCCAACCTTGTATATCACGCAGTGTTCTTCACTTGTTTTTGCCCACACTGGCGCAAGCCTGCTTCCAATGCTCTGCTTCTCGCCACGCCTGTTCAAGCTCAGCACGCAGCGTCTTGCTGGTCGCGGTGAGATCGGCAATTGTCTGGTCCGTCACCAGCTTATCAAGAGTCCACTTCTCAATATTGGCATTCTCCTGGTCCCGCAGCTTCTTGATATAATCGACTGCACGTTGGAGTATCTGGCCCTTTTGCTTGTCGCAGTCAGGCACCACGGACGCGAGCTGCTCAATTCCGCGATTAATATTTTCACGCCGCCTGCGCTCAACCTCTTTATGGTTATCACGACGCACCTTATTCCACTCCTCACTGCCTACCTGGGGCTTGCTCATCGGCATAACATGGACATTAGACGAGTCATCGTCGTTCTTAGCCTTGCGGTGCTCGCCTTGTTGGCCCTGAGCAGCAGCGGCAGCGGCGGCAGCAGCAGCCACAGCGGCATCAAAGTGGGAGTTAGACAATCGGTCCTCGAGGGTTGTGTTATCAGAGTATCCCGTTGTCAACAGCTCATTATCGATGTTATTAGCGTCATGAGGTTGGTGGCCGTGACGTTCCAAGTCATTAAGAGCATCATCTTTCGGGGAGCCCTCAATGTCTCGATCTTCTTGTCCTTGAATTTGCTGCTGCTGTTGTTCTTCTTGATGATCTTCATTGTTATCGACATGTCCTCCTTTGACTTCATCTTCGTCATCATATTTGATCATTTCATTCTCTTCATTTGGCGCCAACAATGGGTCCGTGGTAGTATCACCATGTCTAGGTTTCTTCTTGGGTTGAGATGGTTGTTTCTTCACTCCAGCAGTACGTTGACGGCGCTTAACACCACCACCTCTTGAAGTCGCACCATCGTCATCAACTGAAGGAGGAGACGTGGGCGCTTGAACAAGATTTGTTCTTCGGTTCACTTGCATTTCCTATTTTCATTCTCATTAGTTGATATTCCCTTAAGCTAAACATGTCCAGGACCGGCAAACCAAACCAGATATGTTTTTCGTTTTCCCCATACTTTGGTTTGGTTTCCTGTTATCATCACATGATGATATGCCCTTTCAACAATTCACGGGACCAACTTACTTTCGTGTTATATCGTCACGCAACAAAACTCGTCAGTTATCCGATTGAATCCCAACCAAAACTGTCAAATCCAAATAGATAGATTACGCGTAAATATCTGGTTCCTCGACCAAGTTAAACCCTCAACGTTGTTTATATTAGATGATGATGGCGGTTCAGGTCAGGTGAACAAACAAAATTCCAATACACACAAGCAGTGCTCAAATGTACACGCGGGCTGGGATTTGATGCTCAGGAATGTGCGGCCGATACCGGGTCGGACGTTTCCGGAGGAGTGCGGTAGTAACCCGGCAGCCGCGACTGGCGAAAATATTTCCCGTTTCAGCCCTGCATGTCGATCATTAAACTTTTTGACGGGCGCACGTGACTAAAGGCATCAGAATCGTGAACCGCTGCAGCGGCAGCCAAGCTTTGAGGTGTGAAGGAGAAAAAAGTTTATAGCGTGATGAATCAAGCTAAGGATTTACCCGATCTTAAGCCAGGATGGTTTGATGCCGTATCTTGGCGAATAAGCGGGGGTTGGTTGGCTTGAGGGATAAGATCGGAATTTCAAGGAGGTACGGTCTGTCATAACCTTACTTGTATATAAACTGTAAATATATACTTTTAGATAAGAATCCAATTGTCATTGCTGATTGGCGAATGGGGATTAATCCGCATTGTATTGATGGTGGTCCCACTGCAAGTGTGCGCCTTCTCTTTTGGGCAGGAAGCTCATCTCGGCCGTTTTGTGAGTACGGAAAAAGTAAAATGGATCAAACATATGCTAGTAGAACAAGTGAAAAAAATAAATCAACATAGGCCACAGCTAGCCAAGGAAGAAAAAGATTTTATATCTATATAACTGTGACTGCTATAATTGTTTCTATTTGATTCTTAAACCTTTTCGGGGGGAGAAACAAAGTTAGGTTTTTACAAATCGGTCGGCAATAAACTTTATCCCGTTAATAACACGGTATATGAAGCCTTCTAACTTCCTTAAACTTCTCCAGACATTTTTTCTTAATTTTATAACACTCGCGCTTTATTAAAAAAATGTCAGATCCTCAGGAGACCCCTGTTGCTGAATACGCGAAGACGGATGTCATCACGGAACCTTATGACCATTCGAGCTTCGATGATCTCATCACTGAATTGCCAGGACCGGCCCCTACCGAGGAGGAATTGAGCACTCTTCGCCGGGTCTCGGACAAACTTCCCAAATCTGCCTGGCTCGTGGCAATGGTGGAGCTCTGCGAACGATTCACATATTATGGTATATCAGGTCCGTTCCAGAATTATATGCAACTGCCAAGGGATAACAAAAGCCAGCCAGGAGCTATTGGACTGGGTCAACAAGGCTCCAGTGCTCTATCGTACTTCTTCCAGTTCTGGTGCTACGTGACGCCGATTTTGGGCGCCGTCATCTCGGACAGATATCTCGGGAAATTCAAGACTATCTGCCTATTCTCAGGCATCTACCTGGTAGGTAACTTGATCCTCTTTACCACATCCCTCCCAGGATCTATTGACAATGGCGCTGCCCTCGGCGGCCTTGTGGCGGCTATGATCACTATCGGTCTCGGTACAGGAGGTATCAAGTCAAATGTGTCACCCTTGATTGCAGATCAGTATACGATCACGAAGCCCTATGTTAAGACTCTTAAGGACGGTGAAAGAGTAATTGTCGACCCCGCTATCACTGTGCAGTCAATCTTTATGATTTTCTACTTCTGCATCAATTTTGGTTCCTTATCGGCCATCGCCACAACAGAACTCGAGAAAAATGTCGACTTCTGGGCTGCCTATTTGCTTCCCTTTTGCTTCTTCTTTTTCGGGCTGCTAGCCCTTTTCCTAGGAAGAAATATTTACATTAAGCGACCGCCAATGGGATGTGTTATTCCTGACGCATTCAAGATCTGCTTTATTGGATTGAAAAACAGATGTAACATGGAAGCCGCTAAACCTAGTATTCGACGAGAAAATGGCGAGCCCGATGTCGCCTGGAGCGATCTCTTTGTCGATGAGGTTCGACGTGCAATCATGGCTTGTAAGGTCTTTATTGCGTACCCCGTCTACTGGCTGGTGTACGGCCAAATGGTCAATAATTTTGTTTCTCAGGCTGGCCAGATGGAAACCCACGGAATTCCAAATGATATCATGCAAAATATCGATCCTATCGCAGTTATTATTTTCATCCCCATCATCAACAAGTTCGTGTACCCGTTCTTGCGTAAGGTTGGTATTCCCTTCAAGCCAATTTCGAGGATTTTTTTCGGATTCATTTTTGCTTCTATCGCCATGGCCTACGCTGCAATAGTTCAACACTTGATTTACACCAGAGGCCCATGTTACGATAGCCCCCTCAAGTGCCCTGCTTCTATGGGCGGCACTATTCCGAACCGTATTCACGTTGCAGTTCAGACTCCTGCCTACTTCTTCATTGCTATGTCGGAGATTATGGCTTCAATCACGGGTCTGGAGTACGCCTACACGAAGGCTCCTGCTAACATGAAGTCTTTTATTATGTCTCTGTTCCTGGTTACAAACGCGGTTGGAGCAGCTCTAGGTATTGCACTTTCTTCTGTCGCAGTTGACCCCAAGCTTGTATGGATGTACACTGGGATTTCTATTGCCACGTTGACGGCCGGTCTCACCTTCTGGTTCTTGTTCCGAAGATACAACGACGTCGAAGAGGAGCTTAATATCATCGATGCAGAATATACGGCCGAGATCAACGCTAACATCAAGCATGGTGCTTTTGACAAGAAGGAGAAGGACGAGGAGCGCAGTATTACTTAAATACCAATCACCTTCTTTCAATCACAACAACTGACGCCTTTATACGATTGATATTATCAGTTTTCTTTTTAGTTACTTTTTTTTCTCACTTAGTTTTTCAACAAGACGTGTACTTTAGTTTTTTCCTTCCCCATGTCTAATAACTTTATGCAAATGAAACGCGCTTTTTGCCCGATGAACCGGACGATTCTGCTTCAGGTTTTGGAGCTTTGCGCCTTTTCTTGAGTTCAGACTTCTTCTTGGCAAGCTTGTCGTCTTTTTCCTCGCCTCGCTTCTCCATCTCCCGTCGTTTCACTTCCCGGATCTCTTCCAGCTGACGAGCCTTTTCCAGTTTCGATGCCTGGCGCGAATCAACTTGTTCATTGACGGAATGTAAAATTCGTAGCATAGCGTCGGTATCAGCAAACACCTTGCCCTTTTTGCCTCTCGGCCGCTTTATCCCCTCAGGGTCTATTGCCTTGTTAAGCTTGGGTATTCCCAGCTCTTTTTCTGTATATACCCGAGGTTTAGGCCTCTTTTTGATGCTACTGCTTGTTGTGGAAGGCTTCTTAGTCGTTGATTTCCTGACTCCTCTTGACTGTGCATAGTTCGACGATTGTTTGACATCTAACTGGTTCTTGGCCTGAGGATCCGACGTGACTTCCTGTGCTATTTGTCTCTGGGAATTAACCTTTCGCTTAACCTTAGCCATTTTGTCTATTACTTATTGTATATTGGAATCTAGAGACTTCAAAGTGGAAACTTTTCTTTGGGAGAGAAAAAAAAATTAGCCGCATCGGCCGCGCCAGTTGCGGCACACAAACCTGTCAAAACTGTGCATACGTGCATCTATAAGGCTAGCTGATCTACTGTATTCAGGTCCGAAAGGTGTCGGGTATCGCCAAAGCTCTCAATGACACCGAGTTTCGACGGTTTATCAACTCTAATGTGCGTGAAAGACGTGTTATGAGGCACTTTAAGATCGGCTTCGTCGATTTTGGGTGACAGCTCGAAGCCCACCGCCAGAAGATGAGAACAGAACTGAGGTATCACGCCGCCATGTGATACTACAAGGATCCTGCTGTATCCATTTTTGAGACATGACTCTATAATCTCATCCCATGCCTTGTTGAGTCTCCGCACAGCAGATTTCTTCGATTCGCCGTAATCATGGAAAGTTTTGTTTTCTCGGTGCACCATTTCCCGGGCATCGCTGACTGACATGCCTTCCAGTGCACCCATATAACGTTCACGCAGTTGAGACAAAAATGTTAAAGGAATATCATTATGCTGCCCAGATTGTTCAATCATGATCTTGGCTGTTTGTTGGCATCGGATCAGGTCGCTCGACCAAACCGCATCAGCATAGTACTCTTCGCGATGCAGTCGCTTGCCCGCCAACTCTGCTTGGTGTTTCCCAGTATCATTCAAAGGGATATCTGTATGACCTTGAAGGATCTTTTTCTTGTTATGGTCGGTCTGACCATGCCTGACAATAATAATATCTAGTATGTCAGTCATAATATTATAGTGTGTAACAGGTATGAAATGAGCTCCCGGCAATAAGTAGTCCGAACATCACTCAAAATATCGAATCGTCTTACATATCTTCTGACTAGTTCCTAAAGTGAAGATGAAATAGAATAATTTAATATGTCAACTATACGTTTTTTTGTATCTGGTAATAATATTCCTTTTATGTAAAGTGTTTTTTCATGCCACTCGTTTGAAACGTCGGAATCACGCGGTCTCTCTCAATCTGATTGTATAATCGGATCGAATATATAAATAATATCCAGCTAATGTAGACGATGTATTTAAGTTCCTCTATTCTCTCTAAATGGGCCCAGTGCCAGCCTTTCCTCTGTTATGGATTGAATTCCATGTCGTTTGAGTCACCGAGGCTTCTTCCTAGCAGACAGAATCGGTATCATTATTACATCTTGATAAAATTATTGAAACACACATGCTGCAATGTCCACCCTCAAGTATTAATAGTTCTGACAAGCTAAAGGAGCCTTCTGGTGGTCATTAATTTTTGTCTCACCTCGGAGATCGGCGGTTTTATCAGATCGATCTAATCTTCCCCTCTTCCCATCGTCATCTTCACCACCAACTTGTTTCCGCCGAGGTCAGTCATCCCATCTCAACAATGTCAAAGGAACGAATTCTTGACCATATGAACAAGGATCATCAGATCAGTCTGCATGATTACCTGAAGCATTACAAACAAATTGATGTAGCACTGGAAAAACCCGTCAAAATGACCGACATCTCGCTTGATAGCTTCCAGCTGCAGTTCCAGGGGCGGTTGACGGAAATCAAGATTGATCCTCCCATGGAGGCAATGGGTGATGCTCGTAATGTGCTGGTACGCATGGCCAAAGAAGCGGCAGATGCTCAGGGGTTGTCACCGTATCAAATCACAGAGTATAGCGGTCCCGCTATCGAGGGCCCTGACTTTTTGTTGACTCCTGCTATCATTGTGGGATTTTTCAGCGCTTTTTTTGCAGACCGCTTCTTGGACAAGAAAGGAATTGCCTATAGAGGTCGCTGGTATTGGCCTCTGATTGGCCTATTCGTCCATTTTCTTGAAAACAGATTTATGCTCACGCCACTACTGAATAAATACCGCGTGACGGGTCTTACCCGCTGGAAGTGGGTCCTATCTCATGCTATTGAGGGTATTCCGGCCATCAATAGACTCAGACGACGCGCTGCCAAGTTCGAACATTAATATGATGCAAATTAAAAACCAATAACTACAAAAGCACAAAAATATAAATCTATAATACTTTTCTAGGCCTCCGACACAGATGGCAATGGAGATGAGGAACGTCGCAGATAGACACGCTTGGCCCATTTGTACAGCTCGGCACCAATAATAAATACAATCAGCCCTGCAAAGGCAACTGCCCATTCCCAGGAG
Organism: Diddensiella santjacobensis; assembly: GCA_030574215.1. Lineage (NCBI taxonomy): Eukaryota > Fungi > Ascomycota > Dipodascomycetes > Dipodascales > Trichomonascaceae > Diddensiella > Diddensiella santjacobensis. The sequence continues at coordinate 39,536 of JAJMEO010000020.1, forward strand.
ATGGGGCCATGCTTAAACACGGTGCGGTTGATAACAGGAATATACACAACAGGAAAGACAGACACAAAACCAATGAGAACAGACCAGAATAAAAGCTGGTTCCTCCACAGAACAGCTCCAAGATCCTTGCGTAAGACCAACGACCGTCGAATGTCAATGACTTGCCAAGCAAGTACAAGTAAGCACCAGGTCATCTGCACAAATACCGTCGACCTGCCGCGGAATACAGAATTGCAGACTTCAGAGTACTCCTCATTGCACTGCTGACCAAGTCCACTGGGATAGACAATACCAACAAACGTCGCAATGCAAATAATGGCCATCCAGACTCCATACACAAGCATATCAATGACAATCTCCCACGTAAAAACCGCAGACCGGGGATCCTGAGGGGGTCGGTCCATAATACCATCCTCAGCCTGCTCCATTCCAAGGCCCATGGCAGGAAACGATGACGTGATCATGATGATCCACAGCACTTCTACTGGTGAGAGAGGGAAGACTGAGTAGCCATCGACGTCCTTAAAGGCAAGCCCGATCATCAGGAACAATGCTTGAGAGATATTTCCTGCAAGCAAATGAAGAGTGAACTTTTGGATATTATCTGTCATACGACGACCTTCCTCAATGGCGTTGATGATCGAAGCAAAGTTATCGTCGCTGAGGACAATATCTGACGCATCCTTGGCCACATCACTGCCGGTAATGCCCATGGCAATACCGACGTCGGCCTTTTTCAGACTCGGACTATCGTTGACTCCGTCGCCTGTCATGGCAGTGAATGCCTTCCGACGATGAAGGGCCTCAATCATCCTGACTTTGGTCTGGGGAGCACATCGAGCGATAACAAGTGGCAGGACCGGTAGAGCATCAATCTGCTCATCCGACATATCGTCAAACTCCGTTGCAGTGACAACCATAGCCCTCACAACATCCTCAGCATACTCCCCGAGATTCGACGGCAAAATGCCAACCTCCAGAGCAATAGCCTTGGCAGTACCAGGATGATCACCTGTGAGCATATGCACGTTGATACCGGCACCATGACACTTCTTGACTGCTTCCAGCGACTCTTCGCGAGGAGGATCGTAAATGCCCACCAGGCCCAGGAATCGCAAGTTGCACTCAACATCAGCCCGGTCTGTTGGCACCTCAGCAGGCATGGCCACTGTCTTTGACGCAAATGCTAAAACCCGCAGTCCCTGTGCGGCCATCTCCTCGACTTTGGCATATATTTCCGCGTGATTCTCGGTGGTGAGAGGGGATGGGCTGTTCAAATTATTATCGGCTGGGGAGTACCATTGCGAGCAGATTCCAAGGATCCTCTCCACGGCGCCCTTGGTGAACACGCAAAGACTGCCTTCACGTTTGTAAACCGCCGTCATGCGCTTGATGGAAGAGTCGAACGGGAATTCAACCAGATGCTTTTCGTAGCTGTGCTCTACCTCAGACCTTGGGTACCCCATACGGGTCGAAAATACCTGGACTGCAATCTCTGTCGGGTCACCATTGGCTTTCCAAATAGACTTGCCAGATTCGTCAATGTCCTCACGGACGACGGCGATATTTGCCAGAGAAGCCGTCACTGCCCATTGTTTGAAGCGGTCGTCTTGTGTGATATCGTCAAGACGGTCACTCTCATTGAGACCCGAGACTGTACCGACAGTAGGGTTGAAGGGTTCTTTATTTCCAGACACCAATAGGGAACCGGTGCCGGGGATCCAGACCTGGCGCAGGACCATCTTACCCTGAGTCAGAGTACCAGTTTTGTCGGAGCAGATATCGTTGACAGCACCTAGAGCTTCGAGCGAATCGAGTTTGCGTACGATGACATGACGTTTGACCATTGACTTCGTGCCCATTGCCATGGTGATTGTCAGCACCACAACTAGCGAAGCAGGGATCATGGCCAGAGCCACGACGATGGCGTAGACTGCCACTTCTCGGTTGACTCTGAATTTTTGTGCTGCCAAGGCAATAATCGCCAACAGGACTGCGATACCAAACAGCATGATGGACAGCTTGGCCAAGAGCCTATGCAGAGGGGTACCGGTGCTGGTGCCGAGAAACGCGCCAACCATATCCTTGATAGTGCCAAGGAATGCAGCCACGTAATCTCGCTTGCGTGCTTCCCCGTACTGATCACGCTTGACCTGGCGGATTTTCTTGTTATCTCCACCGCGTAGAGAGGAGGCGATCTTGCCAATTTCAGTGTTCATGCCGGACGCAGTTACTATGGCGGTGGCTCTACCTTTGGACACCACTGAGGACGAGAAGCCCATGTTGACGCGATCACCCACTGGCGACCTGGCAGCAAATATCTGGGTGTCATCCTTCGAAACTGGAAGCGATTCGCCTGTGAGCAGTGCCTCGTCAGTTTCGAAGTTGGTGTTGGTAATAATTCGGCAGTCAGCAGGGATTGTATCGCCGACTTTGATGACAATCAGGTCGCCTGGGACCAGAGTGGTGGAAGGAACAGTCTCGTCGGTACCATTTCGAATGACTCGAGCTGTTGGAGATGAAAGTGATCGCAGAGCCTGCATTGTTTTCTCGGCGTTGAATTCTTGAATGAATCCCACAACCACGTTGATGAGAAACACGCCGGCAATAACTCCTCCAGCGATAAAGTCCTGGATACCGAACGAGATCGCCATACAGATAAGTAGTACTAAGATCATAGCATTACATACTTGCCGTAGGAAGACCTGATATACAGAAACACCTTTGCCTTCATTTAAAGCGTTTGGGCCATACACTTCTAACCGACGAGCAGCCTCTTCATCAGATAAACCGTTATTAGCATCCGTTTCATATGCAGACACGGTGTCTTGGGAGCTCAGAGTCCAAGGAATAAATCCGGAAGTTGGGGAATTATTATCATCATCATATAATGTATTCACTGTCGCAGACCATGAAAGAGTATCACTTGTAGTTGTAGAGTTTGATCGTTTATTAATTTTCTTTGAAGACATTTAGCTATTGATAAGTAAGGTTATTAATATATAAGTGCCGACGTTGTTGGATTTATAGTTTTCACCGGATAACGTGAGTAACTGTAGCCGCCAAGCCCCTCCAAGAAACCGAGAAAATCGGCATGCAGGTAAAGTGTCAATCAGTGATGGATCGACGGCGGTTGTGCTTCTAGCGGGGTTTTGGTGGGCTTAGGCGTTCCTTGGCCCCTCTTTTGGGCGGAAGTTGACGTCATATTGGGTTGGTGCGCAGCCTTACGGCCCGGAAAAAAGCGTAAAGAGATTTCCCCGGGCGGAGCCGAGCGGCTCAAAAGATTTTTAGGGGAGATCTACCCAAACTTATAATTAAACTTATATTATTAAACATCACTTGAGTCATAATCATCATAGCCGCTTAGACTGGCACTAGTGAGCCCACGATCATCATCATCTTCCACCACGCTCCATTCATCATGACCACCTTTACGAAGGTTAGATTCATTGGAAGGACCGATACCAGCTGATAATGATCCGGTTGGAATAGAAGTAGCAGTGGTTGGTGAGGTTAGAACATGTAGGTTTCGTTCTGCCAGTTGAAGTTCTTTATAGAATCGTCGTAACTGACGTTTAATGGCCGTCAATTGTTCAGCAGCAAGAGCAACAGATACCTTTGGTGTTGAAGAGTGATCGATTTCTTTCAAAAGATGAAGAGGATGTGCTCTTGTACGGATTAACCACACCAATAGTCCTCTTCGATCCGATCTGAACTCATCCCAAGAAATTCCGGGTTCCTCCTGTGCCCGTAGAACACTATATTCAGGATAGTCGTGTTCCAGGATAGCCGCGAATTCTTTGAACAGGTCTCGAAATACCCAACGAAGAAAATAAAGATCATGTTCAGTGGTCTGTCGTCGTGCTTCGATATATTGTGGCGTTGCAACTGGAACCCGTTCAACCTCAATCAGTTTGGGATTGGTATATGCATCCAGACGGCATGATAACAAGATAAAATCATCAATATCCGGATACTCGTCTTCAAGAATATTCTCCTGTAATCCTAATTCCCCTAGTTTATTAAGTGTATCAACACTGGAACTCCGATTAACAGCAGCCATTGTGTATAAGTTACGTGTTGATGTTGAAGGTGTGTTTCTAACCCACACACACCCAAGAGATAATGCGTGCCTTGAACATCAGATAACGTGTGTTGTGAAAAAAGGGACTACCAAAGGTGTTTGCCCCAACAAGAAAAAAAATTTCAGATCCAGTTCTTGTTAATGATCTTCTTATCTATATGGAATAATGTACAGATATTATTAATTCGCTTTGTGAATTATATATAAATATATATGACTACTACTCAAGTCATCGTGGTGGAATTGTTTTGAAGCTTATCTATAGTGATGATACGTTGATTATCTATGGGCTTAAACCCCTGATGCGACCCTTGATGATGAACCCCCTTGTTAGCACGTGTATCAACAGTCTCGCCTTTGGAAGGGATTTAATCATGTGTGTTATCAGTATTTGTAACCACTCAAAAGTGCATCTTGTTAACTCAGGTTAAAGCCACATACTACGATTTATGCGGAATTCGAGCATGTGCGGCTGTCTGTCATCTATATCCTTGCATAACAGGGTCTTGGAAAAATTGATTTCCTCGACCTATACAGATTAAACCCTGGATCAAGGTATTATTTCTATAAGAGTTTGTCAAATAGACATTCAACCCAAAGTGGGGTTTTGGAGTCGATATTGTTGCGCCTGAAGCATATGCCACAGAACAGGGCTGGCTCCGAGTACCGTTGAAGTACATAACGGCTTGAAGGCAACTGCAATATTTTGAACCGAATGAATCTATTTTCGGAATAAAGATGAAACCGGAGGGGGGTCACAGATCCGTGGCCACTGCATGCATTCTTCGGCAAACTTGCTATATAGCCCGGATGCAGGTTACATGTCGCGGAAAACTTCCATACTTGACTTGCCGCCACAGTTTTCGATTGCTATGTATTAAAAAAAATCAGTCGACATTGCAAGGATCGTCGCGAAACTTCCAAAGGCAAAACGCGACGAATCATTCCTAGCTCATTGGTAAATCCCGAACTGCGCACATCATTGCTCGGAATTCTTGCCGAGCAACGCGGCATAATTGCGTTAGCAAATCCTAAAGCAATGTAGTAGACAATCGCTGCTTAAACCTTAAGATAGAATCTGCTGCAGCCACTTCCTTAAGCACATGCTAATATACATAGGATATTTTTCTAAATTCAAACTTATTAATGACTTTATAATCGTTTCTTATTCTACACAATATTGAAATTGTTAAATATGAATGATTTGCCCTTTTTACAGCAAATTTTTTTCCTCCTCACCCCTTCTAAGGGGGCGTTGGTCTGCCATGTCTCGGCCCCAATGCACGCTGCGTAACGTAACACACAACACATTACGAAGACACGTATATATGTTCATGGCGGCCCTCGACCCAATCATTCCATGCTAGTTGGTATCCCTTCTCCAAGCTCTTGACCCATTGTTTGGTGTCAAAGAACTCACCCTTTTCTCTCTCTTCAAAGAGCATCTTTCGGATATCCAAAAGCTCGGCCCGACTCTCTAGAGAGCTACCAAATTCAACCACTCGCTCCTCATACTCGGCCTCACTGCCAACAATCAAGCGACTGGCATACTTCTTGCCACCATCTGTATTTGGAAACGCACCAGCAACAATCGATGCTCCAATTCTGGAACATAGCTTGTAGTTGTGCCGTGGATATGTTACAATGGGCGTACCGGTCCAAATAACATCCGCAGCAGTGGTATGAGCGTTACATTCTGGGGTATCGAGGAAAATGTCACAAACTCGTGATCGAAAGATATGCAAATCCTTCTCTGCAACTGGCGTGAAGATGATTCGGGAGTGCACATCTTCGGCGGCTCCCGCCGTCCATTTATTTACAAATTCGCGAAGATTTTTCTCGCCGGATTTGGGGAATTGAAGAAGCCAAAGGTAGGAATTTGGCAACTTCTGCAATATTCTCAGCCACGTGAAAAAGGTTGCAGGGTCAATCTTGTACAACTGATTAAAGTTCGCCATCAGAAAGGCATCGGGCGGTAATGTGGGAAACAGTTTCTTTCTCAATTCGCTTCTCAACATCACTTCCATGTCCCATGTATGTGGCTCTTTATTGGCCAGACCGCGAACTACTGATGAATCTGGGGCGCTTTGACGATGATCGCAGCAAAACAACGAACGCGGCATGTAAATGACCCGCTCCTTGTCATAAACGGAACTTGGAGGACTACCAATAGAGATAGCGTCACCTAAAATATAATCATTCCAATTACTGCTTAGAGGGCCCGCAAAACCCATTAATGAAATCTGCACCGGACAAGGACGAACTGCAAAAATCTCATTCCTGGCTCCCTTGGTGAAGCCATTCAAGTTGATGAGAATATGGACTCCATCTCTTATGATCTCCTCCACAATTCGTTGCGTGCTCCATCCACTTACATCTGTAAACTTTGCACACCCCTTCTCAATTTTGGCTCGATAATGTGACCCATCAGAAGGACTAGTGGCGTAACAAATCGGATACACCTTTGCACGATCATGGAATTCAAACACATTCTGCATCAAATGAGCTAGTGGATGATTAACGAAGTCAGAAGATACATATCCAACCTTTAGAACATTGTCAATTGGCGCCTGTGGTGGTGGATAAACATGCTCTGGAAGCCAAGGTTGCATCAAAGACGACATTGATATTCTCGTAGCAGAGCGCTCAGAGATTTGCTGCACTTGACTGGCATTCAAGGGTAACGTAAAAGCGTGGAATGGTAAAATAGTCGTAGCTAATGGCACTGGCAGAGCAGATGGGATTCTCGGCCGCCTATAAACCTTTTCAGCGTCCAACTCACTGCTTCCACCTTTAATTCGATCCAGATACCACCGTCTTTGACATATTCTAATTGCTTGCTCAATCATAGAAATGAGTTTTGAGCCCTCATTTTTGTTATTTTTCCAGCTCAACCACACATCTCTGTAGTGTTGTCTTTGCTGCCAATCAAAACCGCCCATTGCCAGTTCAAATTCCTTGAACAAACCTCCCCCCTCCACATTGTTGACAAAATCAATCACGCCAACTCCCCACCGGTCAGCTTCACGCAGCTGGCTATCAACGATGGCAATTATATCATGGATCCATCCCTTTACCTGACCCTTGACTAGATTACCATCATTATCCACCGAAACAGGTTCCCAGCCATACCCGCCCCGGCCATGCCAATCACAGACAGTTCCTTGGCAATTTGCTAGCCCAGATAAAGCCTCGACAAACTTAGGATTTTCCTTAACAGCACGCCTATAATAAACCACGGCTTGGTCCAGTTTTCCTTGATCCTTCAAGCAGCTAGCAAGATTTGCCAGAGCAATGTTAAAGTGCTTATCACATGCAATTGCCTGATGATATAACTTGATTGCTTCTGACAAATCTCCTTCCTCACGATATAATGACCCCAGATTAGTATATAGATGAGGATGCTTTGGATCGAGGGAAAGGCCAAATTGATAATATTCCAAAGCAAGTCTCCTGGTTGTTGTTGTTGTGGTGGCCAAAGCTTTAGCAACTGGAGTGGATGGAATTTTTTCACCAGATTTTGAACCTTGAGTTTCAATATCTGCTAACGCATCGCCAGGAAATGAAGCAAGGAGAATTCCGACATTATTTGCTGTACTCGCAGACGATTTCAACGAAAGGGAAAATAAGTAAAGGGCCAGAATATCATAATGAGTTGGTATTCTACCGTTGATATAAACCATTCGGGCGGGAACACCTGAATTTATACCATCTTGTAACACCTTTGCTAGGTTCAGCAATGCATTGCTAGTCACGACCTCGATTGCGGAAATAGCATTTCGAGTTGAGTTCGGCAGATCTCCAACATCGATATTTTGAGTTCCTGAAGCATTATTGTTGCCAATACTATTCCTTTTTGAGTTGGTGTTTTGATATGAATCCTTTCCTTCCGCTTGAGGGAAGGAATGCGTCGAAAACGACGACGATGATGACGGCGACGGAAGAGTAGTACGATGATTACTTCTACTAGCAACACCAGGCACATGGGAAGGGACAGAGGAAGAAGATGAAGCAGCAGAAGAAAATGAAGAAAAAGACGAGTTAGCAGAGGCCAAAGAGGAAGAGGTGGACATGGGTGGTGTTATCATGGCCAACTTCGGTCTTTGGGCCAATGTTTGAAACGTGGAACAAAGGGGTAATTGTCCTGTTGGTGGGAATAGGCAATATTTGCAGTTTAAGGCCTGCTGCGGAGGGATTAGTAACGAGATCATTGAAGGGCTTGATGGCATTGCACGAAGTATTGCGGTTATTAGACCAGGGATTCCATTTGAGGAAAAGTCTTTTTGGTCACCAACGCCAAACTCCAGGCTTGATTGTCGAAGATGATGATGAATAGCCAACAGAATCACAGTAGCAAAAGCTCTTGAAGCTTCAACAAAACGTTCACAAGCAACTAAAAGATTACCCAAGGTATGATGCAATGAAAGATATCGAGACCATTCTTCTGGAGTTCGATGATTATTATGAGCAAGGTTTGATATCACTGTCACCAACACCTCGATAGCTTCTTCATGTCTTCCTCGGTTTGATAAGATTGAAACCAATTGTTCAATAGCATTCCAATATCCGGGTTTTCTAGAGATGACTTTTCTCCAATAATGCTCCGATGATTCAAAATTATTCATCGACTTGTAAACAAGAGCCATATTGAATAAGCATTGTATATGACTAGAAAAAGGCAATCAAGGGAATCTCCGAGTGAAAAAGGTTTGCAAACAAGATAAAATAAAGGAGCAATTTATTTGTTGCAAAATTATCCCACATCGGAACCCAGGAGCAATTGTCAGTTCAAAACATTTCTCCATATCAGGAACATTTGTCTCACATTCATAAAACGCCTTAAATAAGTTTATGCGAATTCATTTGCTTTTCAATGAATGTGTGATTTCAGAGCAACATACCTAGGGTTAATAGCCAAAATGCGAGTATTCAATAATATTGCTCGATCATAAGATTTCAAAAACTAAGCGGAGGGGGTTAGATATTATGATGCGCATCGCAACTCATCACTCCTCATCAAAATACTTACATCAGCAATACACCCAGCTGTCAAATATCCTTCACAAGCAATAAAATAATAATGATCCTTAGAAGAAGGTGATGGTTGATCTTCTATTAATCCTGAGATCAACTGTTGAATAAATAATCGATATTCATCGGGGTCGGTGCGGCTTGTTATTGTGACGTCACGGCCATTACGGCATTTTAACGTGGTTACCATAGAATCACACCAAACCTCCAGTACCTCCAAAATAGTTGCTAATTCATGAGATATACCGATGATTTTCGAGTTTCGATCCAAATAATGATTACGAGCTATATGGATCATTGAATTCAACGAAGTCAATTTCGATGAATATTGATTTGTGAAATCAAATAATCGTTTAAGATCCATCCTTCAATCTCGCCCCCTCTCTTCTGGTCGTTATGCTTAAGGTATTTCACCATCTAATAATTGAAATGATAATGACTTTTCTCAATACAATGTTTTTTTGAGAATTCAAAACAATGGTTTTCAAAAACTATCCCAAACTTTAGATACTTAATATATTGTTAATGAATATTATTTTTCTTGAATGCCCGTTTGATATTTCAATGTTCGGCTAAAGGTTGTAGAGGAAGGGGAAGTTTTTAATAATGATTCGGAGAAGGAAAGTTTACTCCCACTGTTTTTAAGGTTTTTACCCCATATAAATCTATCTATTCCACCGATAATCGGATGGTTTTGGCACAAACCCTTAATAAATTCGATTTAAATATTTAAAATTCTTAGTTACTGATTTAATCTAGTTATTGATTTTATATTATGATCTTTAAATCTTTAAATCAATCGATATTTAATTAGTTATGGCGCGTTTTTCTTTCATATTATTATTATGATTTTTGACTACGATTTAAATCGATTTTAATTTCTTGTTTTCTCCCAATAGATTCTGATAGGTAAGATTGAGGTTGAAATCCTTCTTTTTAATAGACAATTTACTTAAAATATCAATAACATCATTGTTAATTTGTATTCAACTCCTTAAAGGTTACAATATCATGAACATAGACATTTATTTTATAATTGAACTATCAAATCTTTAAATAAATCTATATTTAAGCAGTGATATCACTTAATTTAGTGCTTGATTTTGGCATGTTTTCAAAAAAAATGTATACCTCATCCCAACTGCTGACGTAACCCCACACATTTATAGTGAAGGCAAGGAGTTTATTAAATAGTTATGGATGTTAGAATAAGTTAAGTTGATATAATGAGAAGGAGATTTGAGATTTTAATTCAATATCAAAAGTTATTTAGTTAAGCAAAATCTCCATATATACCAACAGTACTAATCAAAAACGCAATCCCAGTGATTGTTGTTGAGATATATCCAATTGTAGATAGTTTAGTACTGATATTGGTAGTGGTGATTTGTGGGACCTCATTACTACTACTATGGGAAGGAGGAGTATCAGGATCCGAAGAAGAATGTTCTGATTCTTCCGATTCTTCCAATTGACCATAGACTGAATTATCCAATGTAGAGACTTCTGGTTCTACCTTGGGTTTATTTGTTTTCTTGATGGAATTCGTGGTGTTGCTAGGAATGGTTGTTGAGGAGGAAAGAAGATTGTTATCGCAAACCCCATAATACCATGTCACTAATGATAATGCCGGTATTGAAAGCGCCGAATATAATAAATATGGATGTCGAGATCTTGGTGAAGAAAACACAAATGCCCCTAATAACGATACAAATGTAGTAATCGATAACGGCTTTGCCAATTTGGCCTTAAAAGTCTTATACAATGAAACTATCGAATCATCTCTTGTTTCTACCGAAGTAGTCTGCAATAACGTCGGCAATGATACAAATGTGGCCGAAGCTGTGGCACCGGTAAGAATACCCAATGAAACTGTTCCAACGACTTTCGATAAGATTATAATATGTTTTGCCATATTGTCCCGTTCTGCTGATATGTTTGTTGGTGGTGGCGACAAGAGAGATTCAATATTCAACCCAACCACAACCCAACCTTGATAAGTGGGATCTCGGCACGTGATGAGTTTGATAAATCATCCAGCATATGCTTTATATCTGTAGAATTATATTGCAGAATTGTATTATATACCTACTGGTTTTATGTAACGTAGGGAGGATGTAATTATTTGAGTTTTGATTATCCGTTGAAGTGGGGGGCCGTTTATTAAGTATAGAAAAGTCACAAGAGAGTTTAGCATGGCCTAAGGAAAGGACCAGTCTAGAGATAGGCATACTACAGATTACTACCGAATACTTGATATCTAATATGCACTTCTGAAAATATTCAAAGTACTTATATCAATGCTGAAATTACATAGTAATTCGGAAGTTAACATATACCCCACTAATATAACTAATGGTTTGTTTCAACAATTGAAACAAAAATAGATGCCAAACCTTCAAGCTATTATTGAATTATAGCAAGTATATTAAACACAGGAAAATAAATGGGAGTAAAAAAACAGTTGATTGTAGTTGGTTGAGTGAGGTTATATATTTACCAAGTCGCCAATTATGCTCCAGTTAAATGCCTATAATCAAACAGTGATTCAACTATCTAATGCCATTCTAAGTATTGATTCACTTATTTCGTCAAGATAATGAAGAACATACGAAAAATATGAATGTTAAGCACAATATGAGACATCAGGCAATCAATCATTACTATAGACACTTTCACGTTCATAAAAAGCTTAATCAGGCTGGTTACGTATACAATACTGTATCCTAGATAACAAGTACGCGTTCAAACAAGCGACCTTTTTCAACTCCTCTCAACTTCGGGTCTTTCTATCTTAATGAACCAAATCAATGAATTAAAACAGTGTCTACTCTATAATATAACCTACAACGTGTTTGAAAGGAGCAATCTCTTGACAACATCATCAACCCACCCTCGGGAATTCAACCCCTGCATAAAACTTAACCGATTAGATTGGAACTTTTAAAACTCTCTCCCCTCCTGTCATCACGTGCTTAGCATCGAGTAATTCCCCAACAATCAAGGGGATTCAAATCAAATGTAAACAACAATTGAATCCAACGTCAATAAATGATGCAAGTGTCATGCAATCATCATGTGCGGCGCGGTACCGCCTTCGAACTAAACTAAGTGTAGATTCAAACTAAAAACTAGATCGCGTGCTTTCCTTATAATCTGGGCTTCATCAATTATTATATGTCAATAACACCTTAAATAATTCATTATATTTATATAATATGTTAATCAATTAATGATTGAGAAAGAATCATATCAATATATATATATATGTAAATAGTATTGATATATACAGAATGAAGGAAAGTTCTACAATGTTCCATAGCCCCAACCATCCCGGGTAAGGCCGGTCCAAAGTTCCCAATTGGGATGAGGCGGAGGTAAGGGTTGTGTTATCGGAAGGGGGAAATTTTGAGTTATTTAGGTCTGGTGCACCCAACCATTCAAAATACTTGTTTCCCTTCCTTCCCCTCTTGCGTGCTTCTTTTCCATCGACTTCTTTTCCTTCTTCATCCTCCTCACCACTTTATTATTGTTGACTTTGGATTAAACTCCTTTTAAGGAGGGATTTCTATATTGTTTCAAGTGATCATATAATATTTTTTGTGTTGATTTGTTGGTTTTTGTATCCGGTGTGTTTCCCAGTCAACATCCATCTATCATCAACCGGAGGAGATTCAAACGTCATACCACGACAACAAACGGTTCCATCCCTTTTATTTAACCCCCTACTCGTTTTGTTTTTCGGATCTCGTGGTTCATTCTTCATTCCTTCATCATCTTTTGCATTGTCAACAAAAACTCTTCTTTCTCTATCTATAATAAAAGACACAAAGTTTGAAATTATATGAGTCAAGTGGTTTAGAACATCAAGACCTAGCCGATTTGATTCTTGGAGGGTTGTTTGTGTGTGTGAAGGGTGTGGTTTATCGTCTGATCAAAAAGTGATTTCTATATTAAAATAAAAAAACGACAAAAATGACTGTGGATAAATTGTTGAACAATAAATATAGAGTCATTACTGACTTGAATAAAGGTTCTTATGGTGTGGTATCTTTGGCAAAGGATATCATTACTGAAGAGCTTTTGGCAATCAAATGTATCAACAAACGAGACTCAAATGGAATGGAATTGGCATGTGAAGACGTTAAACAAGAAATTGAAGTCCACAAAAAATTGGGTAATCATAAAAGTATCACCAAATTGATTGATCATTTTGAAACCAACTCAAACTATTATTTGGTTATGGAATATTGTGCTCCTGGGGACCTTTATGAAGCTATTAAGGCCGGTAGAGGACCCCGCGACACTGGCAATGTTTGTGAGTTCATGCTTCAATTGATCGATGCTGTCATGTTTTGCCACGCAAAGGGAGTCTATCATCGAGATATTAAACCCGAAAATATCTTGATCTCCAGTGAAGGAAATGTCAAATTGGCTGATTGGGGACTCGCCACCACGGAGAAAATCTCAAGTGATTTCGGTGCCGGAAGTGAACGCTACATGGCTCCAGAAACTTTTGACCAAAACAATATCGCCGAATACGACACTGAAAAAGCAGATATCTGGGCGGTGGGTATCTGCCTTCTGAACATTCTATTTGGCCGGAACCCCTTCACCGTCGCCTCGCAAAAAGATAAACTGTTTCTTGACTTTGCCGCCAGCCGAGAGGCACTATTTGATATCTTCCCAACGTTGTCCAGTGACGTGTTTGGTGTTTTGCGCCATTCACTTACTATCGATCCCGATAACCGTTCGCTTGAGAAAATGCGGGCTGAATTAGTCCAGATTCGTCTATGGACAACTGACGACGAAATTTATGAAGAAGATTTGTTCGAGCAGACGGCAGATGACTTGGCTGCAACTGCGAGCGGTAGTTCCACGGACGAAATTGCCGCTGCTCCACCAGCCATTATTACTACTCCTACCACTACTTCTGCTCCTCAAATTGTTACCACCACCACCAACAGACAACCTTTCCGAACCCCATCTCGATTTGTGGACCATGAACTTGTTGGTAGCAAGTTGAATTCCAAGGTTGATGAGAACACTTGGATTCGCACAATGCAATTCACTCCTCCGTTGTCTTCACCAGGAATGACAAAGGCTAAAATGCCATCAGGGTTATCTGTTGTCTATCAAGCTCTTGAGGAAGATGAAGAGGAAGAGGACCGTGTGTCGGATTCCTCTTCAAGTCACTCTGGACGAGACGATACACGGGACGAGGACGTGTTTGCAATGGAATTGGGCACTTCATTGGCAAAATTGCAGGTCAATGAACGAGCCGGTTCCGGTAGCCAATCCTCTTTTAGTTCTGTGCCTTCATTGGTGCAATCTACTTGCTCGGATACAGTGAGATCTTCCCGCAATAACTATGCGGCACCCAGTGCTAGCAGCCAGTATTCGTCGTCTTTGTTTACAAAGACTACTGGCTCTAGTGGCATATCCACTGTAAGGTCCAGCAATCCTACAACTGTGTCATCGGCCAAGGCTGTCATCGGCAACCGAGTTGGTAACAACTCAGGTTCTCTTGCTGCAGTTGCAGCGTCTGCTCCGGATTTCTTCAAATTTGGCGGCAAGAGCTGGAGTGACTTCGACATTGATGATGGCGACGATGACTACGAGGATGAACAATTTTACGAATTCCTCCAGCAATCTTTACCGCCCGGTGCTGGTAAGCCGGGCCTTGAAGATTACTATTCGAAACAAACCAAGATTCGAAGCGACTGGGTCCCTGCATGGAACTGACCACTTTTTTTTTATTATCATTTTGCGCCTCTACTCACACTATTTTTTACGACCGACTATGAAAATCATCTATTTTTATTCTTCACTTTGAACTCTTTTTTACGATTATGCCTCTTTGAACTTTATTTATCTGCATTCATGCGCGCGCTTTCACTGTGGTTGTTTGTTCCATGGAAACCTTGGTGGTCAACTTTTTTTCTACCTGTATAGCTCTCCTCTTTCTTGGTTTTTGCATTTTTTTCAATAAGTAGTATTGCTCTTATATAGGCAACAATATATACAATATTTCTTGATGACTGGATTATGTACAGGAGAAATCAGGCGGCTGCGCCTAAGGACTGGTTGGGGGCAGTTTCTTCGTAGGGCTTTGTGATATACTCAAGGTCGGTGATGGTGTGCATGATTATGGATGTATAGTCCAGGTCGAATTCAAATTCAAAGATGCCTGCCAGAACCGGGAATTCATGAGGCAAGATGCCTAACGACCGGCCAATCTCCTTGGGGTCAATGGACGGCAGTGAGGTCCAATTGTCGGGGAAATATGACGAAGATGATGAGGAAGAAGGAGAGGAATAAGGTGAGGATGTGTCTGGCGATAAAGTACGCCAGCGAACAACATACTTTTGTCGCTGGTTGTTTGTAGAAGCCGCTCCATCGAGATTGCGCAAGAAGAGATGATGGGCCCCAGTGCCAACTGCTGGGGATCGTAGATGGCCAGATTCGAGTCTAGCGGATAGAATGAGCAGTTTAGAAGAAGGAGGGATCAGGAAACCAGTGACAAAGAACTGTAACAGCTTAATAAAGCCATTGTATGGGGTTCTGCCCACCACGTTTGGGATATGAGGGTGAGAATCCGGTAACAAACTGAGAACTACATCCTTTGAGATTGCCGATTGGGGAAATGGCTTTGTGAGCAGAGTAGGTATATGTTCTCTGATTATATCAATGACTAGTAAACATTAGTGTGCTTCATTTCGGTATAGACATATCTGCGCGGATCCGTACGTTTTCCCATATTGGCCAACCGTCTCTGACGGTGCATATCTGGCATGGAAGACGGATCTCGGTAACGGTCCGAAAGCATCACCCCTATATTTCGAAGAACATGATCTCTTGGCATGACCAACAAATCCTGTCGCCATGCATGATGCGTAGCTCGACCCACCGATCGTAGCATTATTGTTGCATCTCATGGGAGAAACAAAGTGCGGACTTGACTTTTCTATATGACTTGAACTAACTAATTCTGCTATGAAGATAACTTCACTATTCTCGTATAATAAAGTTGCGGCTTTATATTGGGATCATTGTCCTATTATAATATGTAGTGAACTGATTATATTTATTTACAGTTTGTGTGATTGATGGTAAATAAATATACGAATAATGGCCAATTCCGGCTTATTGCCAGTCTAATAATACAGGGTAACTATAAGGGTTAGGCAACAGATTCATAGGGAAAAGAAACTGAAGTTTATAAGTAGGCGGCATTCTAACGCTAAATAGCCAGATAATCTTGCCAATGTGACTGTGTTTGTATGGGCATTTCTGCACCAAATAACCGGCTAAATTTATTAATGTCTAGTGTGGGGCTCTAGTTACTTAGGAGGAGCATAACTTGCTAAATATATTCGAATAGTCAAATGGATATTGCCTTAACAATGACTTTATGACAATAGTGTTAACAAAAAGGCATTTTAATTTGAATATAAACAGCGGTTTCATCGTGTCTGCAACTCAGTGGTGATTTACAGTACATAGAGTTAAGGTTTTTGGGTACATATATATGTTGTACCTGTGCCCATAATTTATGCTGTGATATTCACCGCGGTCGCTCAAGTACTGCATTATATTTTCAAAATGTCAGATATTTCTGGGTTTGACGATTTTCGTGCACAGACAAATGCAGCTCTGGCAGATCTGCAAGCATCTTTAAGGTCAACTGAAAGAGCTCTACAGGAACTTGCGAGATCATCTGCAAGAGCTCAGCGAAATCAGTTAGATATGATTACAAGTCTTGCCATAGCGTTCTATCAGCCTGCTCCTGACACTCGAATTCGTGAAGCGCTCAAGATTATCAACAAGAAAAGAATCTCACACGGTTTGAATCCTGTGAGTATTCAGTTTCTTGATGGCACGGATCCCGTCAGCGAGAGAGGGCTCCCTCTACTCAGCAGCAGTTCTGCCATTGAAAGTCTTTCTTCGCCTGAACTTGAGTTATATCGAGCAGGTTATGGAATCGATGCAGAGCTTGATTTCCCAGCTCTTTGCGCTCGGATTGCAGAGGAGTGTGGGATTGTACCGCGTCAAGGTGACGCTGTAGGCGGAGGAGGCAATCAAGGTGACGCTGGAGGTGGAGCAGGCAATCAAGGTGATGCTGGTGGTGGTGGGGCAGACACCGCTGCAACAACAGGCAACCGACGTCGAAGGAGAGATCACGGCCTAGCAACTAGGTCCTCTCCTCGGCTCAATCCTTCTACGCTCTATCCGGTTGACCGACGATGACCGATTGTCATTTGTAGAGCAATTCAGAGTATATTAATATAAGAGTTACTGAGTATCGGAGATTAAAATCGGACCCATCGGTTTAGGGTTTGCCATGACACGTAGAATAAGTTTGAGATCGCAAACGACGTTCCGGTCTACAAGTTCTCCCCGCGCGTCTATTTTCAAAATGTCTGACGGGGATGAGCACATCGATTTGAACCCAGAAGAGCAGGAAGGAATTGATTTGAATCATGTAGAGGAGGATCTCATCGGGTTGAGTCATGTCCCGGGTTTTCCATTACCACCTGAAGCGATACCTAGATCAGAGGTCACGACTGAGGTGTTGGCAAGCGCGGAAGCGTATATTGAACTTGCAAGAGCAAATGCCAAAGCAAATGCCAAAGCAAATGCTGAGCTGGAAGTAACACGCCATTTCAATGATGAGCTGGCATTGATTCATCAGGTTGGCAAGGAGAACCGGCAAACCGCTGAAGATCGACGTTTTCATACCGAGATATATGCAGCTCTGCGGGAAAGTGCGTTATCGTCTGCGAGGGCTGAGCAAGCATCTGCAAGAGCTGAGCAAGCATCTGCAAGAGCTGAGCAAGCATCTGCTAGAGCTCAGCGAGATCAGTTAAATACGCTTTCAGCTCTTGCCAGAGCGTTCAAACAGCCTGCTCCTGCTCAGCCTGCTCAGCCTGCTCGGCCTGCTCCTCGAGACACTCGAATTCGTGAACCGCTCAAGATTATTAACAAGGAAAGAATCTCACACGGTTTGAATGCTGACAGTATTCAGTTTCTTGATGGCACGGATCCCGTCAGCGAGAGAGGGCTTCCTCTACTCAGCAGCAGTTCTGCCATTGAAAGTCTTTCTTCGCCTGAACTTGAGTCATATCGAGCAGGTTATGGAATCGATGCAGAGCTTGATTTCCCAGCTCTTTGCGCTCGGATTGCAGAGGAGTGTGGGATTGTACCGCGTCAAGGTGACGCTGTAGGCGGAGGAGGCAATCAAGGTGATACTGGAGGTGGAGCAGGCAATCAAGGTGATGCTGGTGGTGGTGCAGGTACTGCTGCTAGTACAGGCAACCGAGGTCGTACTACGACTCGTAGGATAGATTACGGCCCAGCAACTAGGTCCTCTTCTCGGCTCAATCCTCGCTCGACCCCACGCCGCTCTACTTCGCCCAGATGACCGACTATGTCCTATTGTCATACGTATGAATGTTGCACTATTTATCTTTTTGTTGTCTGCTTATTTATTGCATTTATTTATCTTTTTGTTATCTGCTGATTTATGTATTATTAGCTTATTTATTTAACTCCTTGCTATGAACTGGCCGTCGTATCGGGCTATTAGGTTAGTATTGATACAACTGACCTGGTTAAAGGCTGGTTTAAAGAAATCGACACAGAATGTTTGCGAACTATACGATGTGCAGCTTAGACTGGCTATTGAATGTAATGCAATGCTACTCCAAAGGGTAAATAAAATCACTAACAATGGTAATAACCGATCTGTACGCTCACCAAACAGTCCAATGACGATGTAAATGAATGAACTGACACCCTTAAGCACCAGCTACTACATTTCATTGTTGTATGATTTACGATACGAGATGAAGTGGTAATAGAAATAGTGTCGATCCGCCGGTGTCGGCAAAGGAATTGCCTAAAACCATTTCTAATCGGTTCAAAGATAAGGAATGAAGGCGGGGCGGGATTAGAGATCAGTTCTAATCCACGGAGTCCCGCCAGAATTTCATCTCCTATGCTTTTATTTCCATTGCAATTGAGCTATTGGAAATGCGGTTTGTAATTTCAAGTTATGCGAATTCTTTACAATGATTTGAGTCTTGTTTCAATCAATCAGCAATGACTGTTATCATCAGTCAGGAAATAGCGCATGGCGCCGTATTACGTGATTTCGGACATGTCATGTAATACAGCCGATATGGGGTTAGTTTTTAAGTCCCCTTATTTCCGTAGGACGGTAAAGTCTATATTAAAGGGTGTTTTTCGGCTGTTTATCATTCAAGGTATTGGCTAAATATGGAATTTCAAAGGTAAGGTTGGCCAATTCGGTTAGTTGATTTACGATTGCAGTAGCTGATGGTTTTAGACTGGGCAATTCAGGATTACAGGTATCCAAGGTTATCCTTGGTGCCATGAGCTATGGCAAAAAATCATGGCGTGAATGGGTATTGGAAGATGAGGAGATTGTGTTTCCACTTCTCAAAAGGGCCTATGATGCGGGCATTCGTACGTTTGATACTGCTGATACATACTCCAATGGTGCATCGGAGGAGATTATCGGTAAGTTTCTTAAAAAATACGACATTCCACGGTCAACCGTGGTGATTCTTAGCAAATGTTACAATAAGGTCCAAGACCCTGAAATTGAAAATACAGATTTGAACTGGATCAATCGCCATGGGCTTTCGAGAAAGCATATTTTCGATGCGGTTGAGGCCTCTGTCGAGCGATTGGGCACTTATATAGACGTTTTGCAGATTCACCGTCTTGATCGCAACACCTCCAAGGAAGAAATCATGGAGGCCCTGCATGATGTGGTCAAGAGCGGAAAAGTCCGGTACATTGGAGCATCTTCTATGCGAGCTACGGAATTCGCTCAATTGCAGTTTGTAGCTGAAAAGCACGGTTGGACCAAGTTTGTGTCGATGCAGAACTTTTACAACCTTATATACAGAGAAGAGGAGCGTGAGATGATCCCCTTCTGTAAGGAAACCGGCGTGGGACTTATTCCCTGGAGCCCTATTGCCAGAGGTGTTCTGGCAAGATCCTCTGACGTAGAGACGGACTCCCTGAGGGTTAAGAGCGACCCGGTGGTCAAGAACTTCGGTCTCGGCAGCCGTGAAGATGACCAGGAGATCTTGAAGCGGGTCGCGGAATTGGCTCAGAAGAAAGGTGTCTCCATGGCCATGATTGCCATCGCATGGACTATTGCTAAGGGCACAGTGCCCATTGTCGGGCTCAACAAGCCCGAGAGAATTGACGAGGCGGTCGCTGCTATCAAGGTGACCTTCTCTTCCGAGGAATTGTCCTATCTCGAGGATCCTTACTTGCCTCACCCGGCGGTTGGCTTCCAGATCATCTCTAAATAGAATCAATAGATAACTAGAATAATATAGAATCGAATGTATTGACGCTCTTAAAGCGAGACTCTGATGAACTCAAGTTGATACTTCATCCTCTTTAATAAGCTACGTTCTTTTTAGATAACTAAGACCATTGCTTGAACTGGTTGATCAAGCTGTTGGTGGAGCCGTCGTGGGTTGCTATGGTATCAGCATTATCGAGCTCCTTGCCAATGGCCTTTGCAAGGACCTTTCCAAGCTCGACACCCCACTGGTCAAACGAGTTGATGTTCCAGATGGCACCTTCCGTGAAGGTCAGGTGCTCATAATATGCAATCAACGCACCGAGGGCTGCAGGAGTGATCTCCTGGGCAAGAATCGAAGTGGTGGGTCGGTTGCCGAGGAAGATCTTGTGGGGCACAAGTGAGTCGGGGGCGCCCTCTGCCTTAACCACGTCTTGAGGCTTGCCAACCATTAAAGCCTCAGCTTGAGCAAAGAAGTTGGAGGCCAGCATGCGCTGGTGCAAGTTGGACTCGATGGGGTTGTGGGACTTCGCGGCGAGAATGAAGTCTGCTGGGATCAACTTAGTACCCTGATGAACCAGTTGGAAAAAGGAGTGTTGCGAATTGGTGGCAGGTTCTCCGAACAGAATAGGTCCGGTGGAGTACTTGACAAACTCGTTGCTTCGGGTGACACCTTTACCGTTGGACTCCATAGACAATTGCTGCAAGTAGGCTGGGAATCGGTGCAGGTACTGGTCAAAGGGAGCCACTAAGTGGGTCTGAGCACCAAAAAAGTTATTGTACCATACGCTCAGTAAGCCTCCGAGCACAGGGATGTTTTCTTTAAGCGGGGTTTCGACAAAGTGCTTGTCGAGAGCCTCAGCACCCTTAAGAAAGTCGACGAAGTTATCGTACCCAATAAAGAGAGCAACGGAGAGTCCAATTGAGCTCCATACCGAGTAACGACCTCCTACCCAGTTTTCAAATCCAAACATATTGGCGGTATCGATACCGAACTTGGCGACTTCTTCTGCATTAGTGGACAGAGCGACAAAGTGTTTCGCAATGTGCTCCTTCTCTTTCGCGGCCTCCAAGAACCACTTCTTTGCACTATTGGCATTGGTGGTAGTCTCGGCAGTGGTGAAGGTCTTTGACGCAATCAAGAAAAGGGTTGTTTCCTGATTCAAGGTACGAATGATCTCGGCAATATGGGTTCCGTCGATATTGGAAACAAAATGGACATGTAGATCACGCTTGGAGTAAGCCTTGAGGGCCTCGGTGACCATAACAGGACCTAGATCGGAACCTCCAATTCCAATGTTGACAATGTCAGTAATGGTTTTGCCAGTATAACCCTTCCAGGCCCCACTGCGGACCTGTTCGGAAAACTCCTTGACGTGGGCCAACACAGCATTGACTTCAGGAGTGACATCCTTACCATCAACAAGCATGGGCTTGTTTGACTGGTTACGCAAGGCAATGTGATACACGGCTCTGTCCTCAGTGGAGTTGATCTTCTCTCCGTTGAAGAATGCCTGTCGAAGGTTCTCCACCCCAGCTTCTTCAGCAAGCTTGATCAATGCGGCTAGAATCTCATCATTGACAATGTTTTTAGAGAAATCAAATAAGATCTCAGAGCCATCGAAGTTCTTGAAAGTATGAGACAATTTGGAGAACCGATCCGAATCTTTGGAAAACTGTTCTTTCACAGACAAGGTCTTTCCCACACTATCATGCAATGACTGCAACGTCTGCCACGCAGGCAAATCATTGGCTTGAGAAAACGATGAAAAAGACATTTTTTTGTTGCAACTAATTCAATTGATGTGCAAAGAAGATACAAACAATAAAACAACAAGAATGAAGTTGTGATGAATGTCCGTCGTTCTTTATTCGAAACGACTTTGTCAAATGCGGAACTCTGCCCTCCGCACTTTTACGCGGAACCCACCGGGCTAAATCTTTATCCCAACAACAATCACGTTACTTTTGATTTGAACAATATTAACCACCACCCTGGCCACATTCATGACCAAGTAGGTTTCAGAACAGGGAGAGAATTAGAGTATTTTGAGCTTATGCTATTTGAAAGAGCCAAACAGTATCTTTTTATTAATGTGAGTGCCTCAGTTCTAAAAGCCTGGTGAATTCCTCTCAACAATTAGTGAGATTTATAAACTTCACTGTGCTTTATTAGCTGCTACTAGGCTGTCGGCAAGTATGTCGAAAGTGTGTAGCTAATGGTAGCTTTTGTCATTAATACTATAATGTCTTCCACTTTACTGGTCTCAGAAGTACGTAAGGGACTTATGTGCAGCCAATGCCAGCCATTATCTATATAGAGGATCTAAGGCCTAAAGCCTCTAAATCAGACTGAGCTTGATGCCTGTAACTTGGCATTTACTAGAAAAAATTAAAGAAATCACGTGCATGGACCCAAAAGTACGCCAAAAGCCTCTTACTAAGCTAAAAAATGTCCAATCAGATTATTGAACGCAGGCTGCAAGCGCTGCAGTGTTTGGCTGCACAATACCCCTGAGCCCAACAGCATCATCTGCAGCGAAGATCGCAGCTCGTGACTTCATATTATTTGCGCCCATGACGCGCCCTTATGAATTGGAGGTAGTTAAAGATTAGGTAATTAGTATTTTTGACTACAGTATAAGATTGTCCATTAAGCTAACAGCGAAGGCGTGGGGGAATATAAAACAAGGAAAGCAAGCAGAAAGATAGTACCACATTAGAGACGAGGTTCATCATGTACCACGACCGGTTCAGGCTCAACCGGAGCCACGGTTGCAGTAGTGGTAGTGACGGGTTCTGTAGAGGCCACCACCGGTTCGGTGGCTGGTGAGGTCTCTGGCACGACCTTTTCGGTTTCGTTGGTGGGGCCACTTTCGAGGTCATAAGTAGGTTGAACAGCAGCAGCCTCAGCTGCGCCAGTTCCGGCCGTGAGACCTCTATGAGAACGGAAATCAATGACGAAAACTCTCACGATAAGGAAGGAAGTGGCCACGAATGCAGCCCAACATAGAGCCGCCATTGCTATTGCAGCCTTACCGGCCTTGCATCCACTGGAAGAGAAAGTATAGTCTCCAAAGAACCCAAAGATAGTTCCTGAGCAAGATTGAGGACCGTGCAAGCTTGCAAGGGCAATCCACGCCGCGAACCAGAAGATATCCAGTACCAATTCAGTAGCCAGGGTGATATAAGCAACTATCTCACCACTCCAGCCTGTCAAAGCAATAAGATTCAAGTGCAAGGGGAATAAAAGTAATAGAGTGAAGACGGATACAAATAATGCATACGCATCAATGCTGTAGTAGAAGCCATATTTGTTTGTATCAGCAATGACTCCAGCTGTCAGTCCAAGGACTAGAATAGTGAAGAACAATTGTACCAGTCGCAGGATAGTAAGCGGAGCAGAGATCTTAGGATAAACTATAGCCATTGTAATAAAAAGTCACAAAGTTTGTATATATATAATAACAAGAAGGAAAGAATGGAAGGATTGAGGCCCATATTTATAATGTGTCATTTCTATTGTTATATGCCAAGCCAAAAAATCACTTCTTTTTGTTTGCTTTTGA
Organism: Diddensiella santjacobensis; assembly: GCA_030574215.1. Classification (NCBI taxonomy): domain Eukaryota; kingdom Fungi; phylum Ascomycota; class Dipodascomycetes; order Dipodascales; family Trichomonascaceae; genus Diddensiella; species Diddensiella santjacobensis. Next base: position 63,570 of record JAJMEO010000020.1, read on the forward strand.
TATGATCAAAGGATTATCAGCCGTATGTGGTATGCACATGGATGCTCTTTACACCAAAAAAAGCACTTTATCTCCATGAGGAAGCACAGTTCCCAATCTCTTACTATGTACATAGTAGAGAGATTTACAAGCAATCCGATCCGATGAACCGACAACTATCCGGGGAGAGGGTATCCTAGATCTTTAGCAAGCAAGTTGATAATCTAAATAATATTACGCGTTCATGTTTCGGCGAGTTGTAGAACTCCGATTGCCCGTTAGCCAAAGATCGGCCATGCTGCGATTTACACGATAATCCGTGCCTGTACACGCAGTGTTGACTAATCGCATTTTTGGCTTCTCCGTAGGAGGAAAAGCGCCTGAAATCCGGACTAACTGTTTTAAGATGCCATCACGTGATGTTCAGAAAAGGCGACAGTATAGAATCGCGAGCTTTTTGAAGCTATTGACGGCATAGAAATTGAGTATAGAATCACTGTAAAAGACAGTCGGTATGAATCGTATTGTTCTTCAATTCTAAAATCAGAGTTACTGAGAAGAGTTTAATACGGCTTCCGAAATACCAAGATCAAGAGTGTAATTATCAAAGTATCGAATAAAACTTCTTCAAGGGAAGCTGATAAAGATGCTTCTATTGATTTTATAGTTGGTTATGTCCTAGCCGATTCAGAAGAATCAGAACTGCCCGAGACTAACAAGAGAATATATATTCTCTTTATATTGGCTGAGGTCCAGCCTGAGGAAGATAAAAAACTTTCCAAGTCGAATCCCACATTTCCGTTTGTCATTCACACCTTGACAATTTCCAAGCATAAAGTTCAATTCAATTGACTTGAGATTTGAATGCCTTTAGTTGCCTTTCAATTCCACAAGATTAGATGGCTCAGTCCTCTTGAAAGGATCCCATAATGATTCTCATTTCAATCAATTTTACAATCTCTACTCGTATAGATTTGACCCTAATTTATGTAATGCACGGTAATGGAATATGAGGATGGGCCTGCATTTTCCTTTTTGTGTATAGTGGGGATTTTCACAGCACGTTTCCCATCTTTTCAGGCAACAAATGCGCCTGTCACTATGCCCGAACCACTCATTAGTCATTTAAGTGCCTTTTCAAGGGGTAGCCGGAGTTTATTACGCCCGGACTTCCGACTGAAATGAGCGACGGCGCATTGCAGGAGGTCTTTCGGGTGCCGACATATAAATAATGTTGGGGCTCGATATCGTGATTACTCTACATCAGGACTGTGTACCATGTTACTTTAATATCTTCCCTTGAAGGGGCCTCAGAGGGTCTAAAACATATGTCACTTCGAGTGTCCTATCTCGTAAAGTTTGTTATAATAGGAAGAAAAGTTTCGCCGAACTTTAATATCTGCGGCTGAGATCGAGTCATCCGCTAACGGGCCGGATCTTGGCTGCATGGGAATGCCGATCTCTATATTACGCATCTACAGACTTTAACGGTATAGGGAGATTCTGCTGAACCTTTTTTAGGGCAAATTTTTACTTCTGAATGGGAAAAATTGAAAAGACATGATTAAAAATAGAGGTTGTAGTAAAAGTCGGCAGGTTAATAGCTTGAAGTTCCAATCAAGACTAGCCCTGTGAATAACAATACACCCAATGCAATGTATTTGTTTGGTTGGTTATAGTCGCCGCTAGTTGCAAACAGACTCCCTCCAACAGGCATTACCGGAGCCATTTTTTTCTGTTCACGGTGAAGGGTCGGCAATTGCTCTGAATCTGGCGACGAGGAGGATACATTACCTAAGCTCAGTCGTTCCTTGATTTGTAGAGATTCCTTGCTGAGAGAGAGAATATCTTGTTCGACATTGTCGATATCCACATTCTGGATATTGCCAAAGAAATCTGTAATCAGAACCTTGCTGAGATCTTCCTTGAAGAGATCCTGCCTAATTCCCGGCTTTGAGTGTATGTCATCCGGGTTGTAGGATTCAAACAAGTCTGCCATTGTTGTCTTGGATGACTTGTCTATCGACTCGAGAAACTCAAGATTATAATAGGTGAACCGGTCAATCACTGCCACTCCTACGTCTTGGTCCGCATGATGCGAGTACGAATTCTCGTCAAGCTCCGACGACCCCACAGCAAGGATGTTCGGCGAGTAGAATTTAGAGTACATGGTGTTTGCTTGACAGGTATCAATCATAAAGAAGATCTCATTGTAGCGGCGTTTCTCCCACATCTGTTCAAACGCGTCGGCAATGTCAAACGCGCCAATTTCCTCGGCATCCTGGAACTTGAGAAACTCATTCCCCCCATGCCCAGTCATGTATATAAATATATTCGAACGGTCGTCCGTTAGGAGCCGCTTGGACCGCGGGGTATCTGCGTCCCATCGATCTGTCAGCAGTCGGATGAAGTTCTCCACTGTAACCTCATAACCTCGGTAATCAACCTCGATATTATCTCCATACAGATCAAGGGCTCTGTCAGCATTATTGTAGACAGTCCCCGGGAAGGTATTTCTCGGATTACACGATACATCATCAGACAACATCAGTATGATTTGAGAATCTGGGATCCCCAGCCGCTTCACAGTTCGATACATGCTTAAAACATTGGCCATATGCCTGTAATTGAACCAGAATCGCGATGTGGAAACCAGAACGGCCCAGTTATTTGTATGTCTTGATGCTCTTCCCACAAACTCGGAGACTTGTTCATCTGCTGTTGCGTCTGGATTCGGTTCGCCATATGCCCATGATAGCACAACTGCCGTGGCCAGTAGCCAGCCAAAAATCCTCATAAAAGCTGGCAAAGAAAAGATATAAAGCTAGCAAAATATTGGGTTGAAAAAGCGAATCAGCAAGTAAAAAAAATAAAAAAACCGTTTCTTTGCACAGTCAATTGTATGCAGTGGAAAATGATTACTTATAAATCATTTCGTATGTCGAAATTACCCTAACCCTAACATGAATTTCATAGAATTTAGACTAACACTTACTACTGAAGGGGAGACTTTAAACTTGTAAAAAATGAAAGTCAGCCGTCTATGAAACCAGTGAGTTTGTGTGGTAGATATGGTTCTTGCAGATAGTTGATTTCATCGTCGTTGAGAGTAAGGCTAAGAGCAGCAACAGCCTCGTCAATTCTCTCGGGCTTGTTGGCACCAATTATTGGGCATGCCCCTTTCGAGAGCACCCAAGCTATTGCAATCATAGACATGGAGACTGCATGTTTCTTGGCCAGTTCTCCGACTCTTGCGATGATCTCAATATCGTCAGGTGAGCAGCCAAGGCCCAGAATCTGTTGAAAGGGATCAGATTCAGAGCGCACGCTCTTTACGCCCACCGGCCGCGACAGCACTCCTCGGGCAATTGGACTCCAAGGTACAAGACCGACTCCTGTCTCGTTGCAAAAGGGTATCATTTCACGCTCCTCCTCTCGATAAAGCAAATTATAGAAGTTCTGCATACTGACAAACTTTGTCCAGCCGCGCTTCTCAGCCACGAACTGTAGCTGAGCAAACTCATATGTGCGCATTGTTGATGCACCAATATACCTTACCTGACCACTCTTAATCATATCATGTAATGCCTCCATTATCTCCTCTTTGGGAGTGTTCCGGTCAAGGCGATGGATCTGGAGCACATCGACGTAAGTACCCAAGCGTCGAACTGAGCCCTCCACAGCATCTATAATATGCTTGCGGGAGAGACCTTTTCTGTTGACTAGGTTCATGGCGTCACGCGGAATTGCAGGGTCATCATGTACAGGCCCATGGCATTTAGTCATGATCACGACCGTAGAACGCGGAATGTTATAATGCTTCAGAAACTTGCCAAGATATATCTCCGAATTGCCATTGGAGTATGTGTCGGCAGTATCAAATGTCCGAATACCCTGGTCGTACGCTCGCTTCATCAGCTTGAACGCTGTGTCGAGGTCATCAATTATCCACTCCTCATTCTCAGTCTTGTGACCGTAAGTGCCACAACCAAGCACAATCCTCGAAATCTGCAAACCTGAAGACCCCAATCTCTGAAACTCCATCTTTTTCTAATCTTCAAATCGCTTACAGCATCCCACTTTCTATATATATTCGCAACCCGAAAATCGTGCCGTACTCGGTAGGGGTCCGAGGAAATGTGGGGGGCATGCCGCATGCACTCCGTGCAAGATGCAGGACTTCATCTAACTGTTATTGAGATTTATTTTCAGGATATGAGCCATGCACGGCAGAATGATCTTCGGCATTAAGACCGCGTTTTCGGAACCAATGAACAAGATAGCAAACTATATTATGACAGAAGGGTGATAAAATTTCCCAGAAGTTGCCCCTCTATATATTGCAATGGAAATCATGTTGTCAACCAAGCAAACTAGGAGCAATAATCTTGAACTGATGTTTAGCTTTCGAGGGAGGCATTTGTGACTTATGAGCAATAAAAGATTCACCCCCAATGGACTCTGTAGTCCTCTTACTATTACATTGCACTTGTTTAGTCAAAAACACTGTTTTCGTAGGACTGCTGAACCGTATAATAGAGGAGCAGGAACCCTAAGCCCATACATTGGTCATGTGACCCATCTAGATCTTGAAAACCAAAATCTATCACATTTGCAGAATGCTAACCTGATACATGATACGGTTATGTAGAGGTTTTGCGAGAGTAGGGATTTGGGGTTGTAGTAGCCCTCTGCGATGGTATTCGAGTCAGATTCAGTTACGGGATTACCAATTGGATTGCATTAAGGCATGTCTTGACGCGCTTGATTCGGGATCACGACGAATAGGTGTCAGCTTGCCGACAGGAGGGGGCAAAACTGTTGTGTTTTCGCACTTGATGCAGCATGTGAAGCCACTAGAAGGTCAGGGTGATAAAGTCTTGGTATTGGCGCACCGTGTTGAGCTCATCTCGCAAGCAACAAACCGGATCAGTCTTACGTACCCTGATTTGAAGGTTGAGGTTGAGATGGGTCGTAGCAAGGCATCTGACGACGCTGATATTATTGTGGCATCAGTGCAATCTTTACGTAAAGAGACAAGGTTGTCACGGTTCGATCCCAAGGATTTTAAACTCATTGTCATTGACGAGGTGCACCACGCGGCAGCTGCATCGTATCTGGATATTCAGCGTTATTTCGGAGCTGATAGCCCTGATTCGCCAATTGCAGTAATGGGATTCTCGGCTACACTGTCAAGACATGACGGTCTGGCATTATCAAAGGTTATGGACCGCATTGTGTACCACAAAGAACTAATTGATATGATTTCCGACGGTAGCTTGAGCAAGGTCAGAGTCACTACTGTCAGAACGGATACGGACTTCACCAATGTACGCAAGGTGGCCGGGGATTTCGATATCGATGAACTTGCAACTGCAGTGAACACGGAAAAACTAAACAAACTGGTACACAAGTCATGGAGCCACTTGTCGGAACATGGCAAAAAGTACAAGTCCACGCTGATATTCTGCGTTAATGTCAGTCATTCAGCAGATGTAACGGCCCTCTTCAGGGCAGAGGGAGTTGATTGCCATCTGGTAACGGCCAATACTCACCCCGCATTACGAGTCGAGCTTATTGACAACTTTAGAAAAGGAAAGTTCCCGGTGCTGGTGAACTGTGGCATATTCACTGAAGGTACTGACATCCCCAATATTGACCTGGTGATCTTAAATCGCCCAACGCGCTCACCCACGCTGCTGACGCAGATGGTTGGTCGCGGGTTGCGTCTCTTCCCCGGCAAGGATCATTGTCACATTGTGGACATGGTCGGCACAATCTCGTCTGCAAGTGGCATCTCTACTGTGCCAACTCTAGCAGGCCTAGACCCAGACGAGGTGATGGAACCTGGCACAGAACTCACGTCGCTGAGCAAAAAGAAGAAGCTGGATGCAAATGGCGAAGGAATTTCAAAGAAGAAGCGACCCCCACTGCCAGAAAAACCTGATTTTGACCGTGTCAAGCTCGAGACATTTGACAGCCTCGTGGAATTCATGAGTTCGCCTACGAATGAAACAGCAGTCATACGCCGTAGCCAGTACCACTGGATCCGAACCACTAGCGGATACGTCTTAAGCGGACAGGGAGGGTTTTTGCGCATTGAACGCAACGAGAATGATCGTTATGACCTAGTTATGTATCATAAGCTACCCGCGTTTGTAACGGGGTTTGGATCGGCTCCCCGTTACAAAGGCACCAAGGTGATGCGTGATGAAACGAGCCTACCACGCGTAGTCAATGCCGGTGACCGTCTCGGCTCTTCGAAATTTGCTCATAACGTCATTATGCGAAACGCGCCATGGCGCAAGAAGACCATTACAGACGGGCAGCGCATGCAATTGCAGAAAGCATTTAGTGGTGCTTTTAGGAGAAAACGCGACGGTAGCGAACCGCCTAAACTGGACGATAACTGGTTCGATCGACTGACAAAAGGAGAAGCTAGTGATATCATTACTATGTGGACCATTTCGAGGGGTGCTGCTAACAAGTTTCTGCGCAAGGCCTATTCTCGTATTGCTAAGGAAGAAGAGAAGAAGGATCGGGAACAACGTCGTCGTAAAAGCCACCAGCCAATCGGAATTGGTCCTCTTCCTGATGTAGAGTATATACCTGATATCCCTGCTGCTGTTTAAAAAGACTATTTATTTGCTCTGTTTACTTAACGTTATTATAAAATTAGAGTTTATTTGATTTAATTAACGAGTCCCGATCACTCTATTGACACACATAACTACTCGCAGGGATGCCGAATACGCAGGTATTTGATTCGGCTGACCCCAATCTGCCGAACTTGCCAGAGTCGATTACGAATCTGTCCGATGAGGCCGACTCAGACGATGAGTTTTTTTCAGGCGAGGCAGGCAGCAGTGACGAGACCTCGTCGAGCGACGACACACTCCGGCGAGGCAGAGTCAGAATCACAAAACCATCTTCACCGAGAAGGCCGTCGCTATGGTTGCCTCTGGGTCCAGGTAGGAGACGAGCAAAAGAAATAGAAGATATCTCTCCCACAGCGAGCCGCGGAACCCTCAAGGAGCAGCAAGATGTGCCCGCTTCTCCTCGGACCAAAAGAAATGATAGCAATGGAAGCAGCATACTGCAAGAGACGATTATAGAGGAGAAACTCAGTGACGCAGGAATCAACCAGGACTTCCAGTTCGGCAAGCACTTGCCCAGTCCGATAGATACAAGCAAGACTGCAAGTACATTGCATGCACCGAAGAGGACACAACGTAGATATTCTTCTGGCACTCTGCTTGCCAATACTCACCGAAGGCCGGGGATGGAGCCTGGAGTCGATGTGAGCACGACGGACGTGATCCTACATTCAATGGGATCTGCTGTCACGATTGTAGACTATTCGCCAGAGCGATACAGGGTGTTTCACACAGAGGTGTATCCTGGCGATTCCATTGGCGACTTTGATGCATATCTGAAGGTCCGTCCGGCATGGTCGCGTGTTCGATGGATAAATGTCAATGGCCTTTCGTGGGAGGCGATCCAGTCGATAGGCACCCATTTCAAATTGCATCGACTCGCAATTGAGGACATGGTAGATATTCCTCAGCGGACAAAGGTTGACAAATACCCCAATCACACTTTCTGCTGCTTCCCACTCCACAAGTTGGTATCATTCAGGCCTACGACGGGTCCCCATGAGCGCTACAATCAGATTTGGGCGTGGTTGACGCGCAAGATCGCATACAGCTGCACTTGTGGCAATAAAGGCCACGAGAAAGACACAGAATCCATCGAAGGAAAGATGAGCGAGACTGATGAGCGTAAGCCACTCAGCATACGATTGGTTGAGGCGAAAATGAACTCAATGTACCAGTGGAACAATCCCACGCTATCACAGAACCGGGCTGCCTATATTGACTCGCGACGACCACTAGCTTCAAGACACCGAATGGTAGGCGTGGAACAGGTATCACTGTTTCTTACAAACCAGAGTACCGTCATCTCGTTCTTTGAGCGCTCCGCTACTGACGTGGAAAAGCCTATTCTATCGCGCATCAGCACCGAGTCAACGCTGCTGCGCGAAACATCGGACCCTTCAATTCTGTTGCAGTCTATAATTGACGGCGTGGTAGATTTAATCCATCCCATAATTGCCGCTTATCGAGCACGTCTCGATGAGCTTGAGCTCGATGCGATTCTGAACCCGTCAATATCCCATACCCGAGATTTGCATCTCATCAATGCCGAACTGACGATCCTGCGAAACTCGATTGTACCCATAACATCAGTAGTGAATTCTCTACGTGACCATGCTGGCCCATCCAAAATATCCACCGACAATGGAGAAGAGAACGAACACGGCACGCTCAACCGAACGTGGAGCTCAAATAGTTTCAAGATGCCGCCTGCTACACCCACTCGCCTGGTGTCAGACTTTGCGGCAATATACTTCTCAGACGTGGCAGACCATACCATGACGTATACTCAGGATCTGGACATAATGCGAAATAATGCAAAGTCCATGATTGATTTGATCTTCAACTCCATCTCCATCCAGTCTAGTGATGCCGTCCGGCTCCTGTCATTAGTGACAGTGGTGTTTCTGCCATTGTCCTTTTTAACCGGCTACTTTGGCATGAATTTCTCTGAATTTGAATCTTTGGACCATAGCGTTAGCTACTATTGGGCCATTGCAGTTCCATTCTGCGTGGCCATGTCAATGGCCCTCATGTACCACTGGCTGCGCGATAATCTTCGTAAGTTGAATCAGGCCGTCAAAAAGCAAGTTTCGGGTTACAGGAAGAAACAACGGAGGGACAAGAAGACAAGGGAGAGAAGAAGGCGGTCCATGGTCTAAAGCAGTCTAAAGCAGCCTAGTTTTAATCTAGAATCTCTACCATAACTACGCTGTTCTTCAGCCCGGCTTCTTCGATTGTTTGGTGCATCATGTCAAGCAGGTTCTTTCGTTCGCTGCTTAGAGAGAAATAGTGCTCCGAGACCTGTGCAACATTCTTCTTTAGATAGGAAAATATCCGTTTCACGGGGTCGGTTAGGCTGAAGCGTCGGATTATTCGTGTGCCGTCACCTAGTCTGATTTGAATTCTAGTGGATGTGTTTGGATCTGCTGCCGGTTCCTCAAACTCCTCCGGCAAGATTGTAGCAAACAAGTCTTCGCTAGATAATTCCCCGGTTTCTTCATCGTCATCATCTATAACAATTGTATTATGGCGTTCTTTCTCCTTGCCTTTGCCCTTGAAAACAGGCGCCTCCACGATCTCCATGTCATCATCATCATCATCATCATCATCATCTGTATCACGACTGTGCACGGAGACGAAATCGTCGTCGTCAGAGTCACTATCCTCATCCCGAGCACCTAGCGACTTTCTCAGGGCCATTTCGATCTGTTCTTCTTCAGTCATGTGCTCGACGTTGGTTTTCTTTTTCGGGATCTTGGACACGGGGTTTTTATGGGATGGGTCCATGCTATAAGTCGCAAGAAACTCATGTACCTGTTCAACCCAGTCGGCTGCAGTCACCACTTCGTTCCACACCTTAAGCTGTTCACCTGTTAATGGGTCGAGAATCGAGATATGTGGGTATTCTCCGTTAAATGGATAATACTGCATGTACTCTTCTCCTGGTGGACTATCACTCGAGTATTGCAAGAATATGAAGTTATTTTTGACTGTATCTTTGACAGTATTATTGGACCATAGATCACGATTCAGCTGTTGACAAGTGAATTCTCTACTATCTTGGATATTCACCAGAAGCCATTTCTTTTCTAACCGGGCCTCAGCTTTTGCTTGATCGATCCCCACGTTTCGAATCAAGTCGAATGGAGGTCGGAATAGATTGGCCAGTCGAGATTGATGGGGTGTCAAATTGGCTGTACCGACTGTTTGTCTCAATATATCTGCTTCATGGTCATCACTATCATCGTCGTCGTCTTCAACTTCGGCTTCAAACATATTTCTAATTGGTCTTTGATTAAAGATCCCCACTCTATTACTGAAACCACCGGCTATTCCTCGATTGCCCATTCCAAATGCTGATTTAATCCAATTAATTACCGTTCAAAAAACTCTGTAGATTGAATCCAATACTTACAAGGTAGATCCGGCTCAACCAATCGTTCCGTCACAGGCGCTATTCGTTCCCGAACAGCATCTTGAGAATTATATTCTTCCTGTTGTAATCTTTGTACTAATTCTTCATCATCTTCATCCTCATTATGCTGTGTTGAAACAGGTGCAGACGCAACTACCCGTTGACTTTCAATAGAAACGCCACCAGACTCCAAATAAAGCGTCACAGCAGATTCCAAATCATTCTCCGAGACCGCCAAGTAATTCTCAGCCGCCGCCGGGTCTGCAGCAGTGATGGCACAGAATTGTGCAATCAATTCCGATTGATCCATTTGATATCAGGTGTGGTGGAGAAGATTCAAAGCTTCCCCCCACCGGGCACTTTTTGACTGTGGGAACCATCAACGCGCTCTGCCCATGACTACAGGGCATGTTCAGGCACGGATCGATCTGATTAAGTCATTGGTTGAAGATGTTTTAGGTACAGGTTCAAGTGTAAGTATGGAATGAAGAAGGAAGTATCGATTGTTTGGTGGTCTTAATTGGATATATATAGGTTCGGACGCTGGAATGGGCCAAATCAATCGCGTCAAAAGGCCATTTATCAACTGATCCAGACGTGATTCTGGAACGGTATGATGGGTACGTTTATATCTATGATGAATAATATAGGTTACTTTTTATTGATGGCGGCTTTAGACTGGTTGAGAAGTTCTTTATTCTCGGTTATACTGAGCTATCGGACAAAGTGGAAACATGTGTGGATCGCCTTAGATCAACTGCTAAACAGAATGATGTTGTAACTCAATGTCTTTCGATACTATTGGGACTCTCTGTTGAACCCATGACTGTAGAAACAGTGGATTTTGGTGCTGGAAGGACCGAAGAGAAGGAGCCAGAGCTCACATGGGCTGATATCGTGAAGGCAGATCCTCTCACAGGTGACCACTGGCAAGATGTAAGCTTCAGTAATGAAGAGGAGGACGAGGATGAGGATCAGGAGATAGATTTGTTGACTCCAGCTGCTAGTCCGCCGCCTCGTTCACGGGAAAAAGCCCAAATTGAACTACCACAGCTCCTTGTCAAGAAACAGTTGCAAGATGGTAAACAAAAGCACCCAATAGATCTAACTCAGCGAAATACGTATTGGCAAGGGGGTTGTTCGACTATCCTGGAAGCGGATTTCATCCGAGAAGCGTTCATGTGCCTGTTGGGGGTGCAGAACTCGTTATTTCGTATTGAACTCGACGGCCACTTTCACCGTGTGCGTGAAACTGACTTTGGCCTCACTCTTGATATGAACAGCTTGCCCAACCGTGATCTTAGACGCGTGATGGGGGCATTTGCGAATCAGGCTACAGTCATGGCCCAACTTCGCCATTTCTCGCAGTACTATTTTGTTATGAATCTGTTCCCCAAGTTTGACTACAAGTACATTTTCGAACTGCTGGACGACCAGGTAAAAAAGCTCGACCACAAATATATCGCCCTAGAACTCAAGCTCTTGAATGACCCGGATTGCCGTGGCTCTCTCCTGGAGACCCTAGCCATCATTGAGGAGCTACTGCACCCGTACTCAGCTATCTGTGAAGTTATGCATCAGGCAGCCGAATCAAGTGAAACAGACGGAAATACACAGGTTCACTTGCTCGACGCACTATATGACAGAATATACCTGGCACAGGAAGCTGATATAGGCTCGCTGAGCTTATTGGCAGGAGTGTTTGTTGGCATTCTGGAGGATTATTTCCACGGCTTGGCCGCGTGGCTCTCGGAGGGTGAGCTGGTCTCGTCATTTCGCCTCGTTACTAAGGTACTCGATGATTTGGATGAGGACGCCAACTGGAGCAATGCTTATGTGCTTGGGCTGTGCCCACGAGTGCTGGAGCCGTTCAGAAAAAGCATCCTCAGCTCGGGCCTTTCAATGGCAATTCTCAAAATGCTTGGAGATGGCCCTCGTTCTGATTACGACCGAATTCCGGAATTTGACTTTGAGGCCATATCCAAGGCGGTCCGTAACGAAATGGACTTTGGAGATCCCCTGGGGCTAGCGCTATTTAGCTTCTTCAAAGAAATTGAAGCTGCGAACGGGATGCGGCTGTGCAAATACGTCTTTGAAGAATGCTATTTCTTAGAACGACTCGAGGCACACAGCGATACCTTCTTTATGTTGGGCGAGATCGTCCCTGACTTTACACGTCAGATTTTTGAGCGCCTTAAGAGTCACAGCATATTGGACAGCCACGCGCTCAATGATGACCTCTACCGCCTCAGTACGGACCATAAGAGAAGCACTTTTTCAATCTCAAGCGTCTGCTTGTTGAATGAGGGCCCATTGATTGCATCGTTGGAAGTGTTCCCGCACGTACCTGTAGACGCGAAACTGAACTATCTCATAACGCCTAGAATCTTAAGGTCGTACCAGGCTGTTTGGACACTGCTTTTGCAGTGTGCTCGTGCTCGACACAGCTTAAGTATGGAGCGGAGCGTTCGCCGATTCCGGTGCACGGTCTTTCTTGATACCCTTATGGCGTATCTGCATAATGCCGTGATCCGTCCTGAGAACAATGAGCTACTGGCTATCTTGCGATCCAGCACCCGCACTTCATACCAAGAGCTGATTAACCTGTATACGTCGACGCTTGATAGAATTGCTGAGAGATGTATGTTGGCACCCGCACAGCATGAGGTGCATCTTGCTCTGCTGGCCATTCTGGATTTCTGCTTGGATCCTACTTACGACGATTTCGACACCCTTTACCAATCATTCAAGGTCCTTGTCAAAGACCCTCAGCTCCTGGAGCTGCTTAATTAATTTTATTTATCAAACTCGAAAGAGGTTAGAGCTCCGTTATAAAAGAAGCACTGTATTATACTGTTATACTTTTACAAATCATAACAATTCATCAAACGCATTATCCTTGAAAAAACATAGTCATCACCGCACCTGGGAGGACGAAGGGGCCGCTGGCGCAGCCGCTTGTTCAGGAGGCATGCTACCTCCGTACTGGTGGTACCCATAAGTCGTCGATGGCGGAGGGGGCGCCAGTTGCGTAGCCGGTTGTTGCGTCACTGGCGAGCTTTGGTAACCCTGGCTGTAGCTGTAGGTATTATAGGGATATATTGAGTACTGCTGTTGTGGTTGCTGATGCTGTTGTGTCTGCTGCTGATGCTGCTGCTGCCGTGAGTCTTGATAATATGAGCTATATTGTTGTGGTGACGAAGCTGTTTGTGGAGGAGGAGGAAGAGGCAGACTGTAGCTGTATGACGAGGCGGATTGCAGAGGCGGCGGGGGAGCTGGTTGTGACGACGGGGCTGAGAATTGGTTGGAGTAATAGGGATAGGTATAGTTTCCTGTTGTCTGCTGCTGTTGTTGAGGATATGCCGGAGAATAAGATTGCATCGGTTGTAGCCGGTTCCCATGGGAGTCCACGTAGGCATAATATTGTTGCGATTGCTGAACCTGGGGCTGCTGGGTCTGCAGATGTGAAGGATGAAGGACTGGCAGTGGCAGTTGTGTCATCTGTGCTAGTTGATGAGGAGGTGGTAGAGGTTGATGAGTTTGCTGCTGATGCTGGTATTGCTGGTGTTGAGCTGGCGCAGGAATAGATATCGAAAGGGGGCGTTGTTCATTTGGAGATATTTTGGACCTTGATTTTCGTTTCGACTCCTTCTTGACTGCGGTAGCAGCAACTGCTGCGTTCATATGTTGTTGCGACGCGTCGACCAGTGACTGGAGCGCTGGTGACGATACAGAAGCAATTTCAAGGCCACCACCTTTGATAGGCACGGAAATAGAGGCATCAAGGGGAATATTTTCATCTTCGACTGCTAGGTCTCCCACTCCGGCAGGGGAGGCCACGTAGAATTCATAATCGTCGTCTTCTTTGAAGGTTTCATGGTTGCGGATCATATGGAGGTCGGTATTAATCTGATCTTCAGACAATGCACTGAGTGAGGGGTGGTTTTTGATTTCCTTTGCGACTCTCAGGTTATTAGCGACTGTTTCTGCGATTGGAATGTTTGGCACCATGGGACAGGAGCGATATTCACGTTCCAGTTTACATATTTCCTTGTTCAAGTCGGCAATCATATCTTCACGTAATGAATTCCGTTCATTATAGAATTGGACCCATATATTGTGGATTTGGCCATAAGTGACCTTGCTGACCATTCTGGTATTGTATTGCAGAGCGCGTTTGGCATCCTGCTGTCGCTTGTCGTAAATTTCATTATTATAGTCGAATGCACGCTTCATGGTATGAAGCTTCTTGCCTTTCTTCAGGGCCGCCAGCATCTTGGTCGCTCGATCAGCTCTGGCGGCCGCGAACAATTTTGCAACTTCCCGGTACTCCACCGCGAGTTTATCTTGTTGCATCTTAATTTGGAGAGGATCTGCATGACGTTAGAAATTATGCGGAATAACAACAAAAAAAAGCAAATCCGCACAGAAGAGAAAAAATCGTCGTTTCGGATAGAGAAGGAACAATCCGTAGAAGCCCGAGGAACCAAAGGTTTAGGCTTATACCGAACGGAAACAACAATCGGATAGAAACGAGGCATGGAAAAGAAAAGGATAAGGGAGGATGAATAGCTTTTTGTTGTTGTTTTGGTTAGTTAATACACGTACCTTTATCAGCCACGTCGTCATCAATCATCAAACCATTCATAACATCATCATCTTCAGGGCCGGACGGTAATAATAGTTGATTAGTAGTAGAAATAGGACTGGATCCTGCAGTAGACATTTGATCGGAATTCATTTGAAGATTGGACTCATCAGCAAGAAGTGATTCTTGATGGTCAACTTCATCTTCATGTTGTAATGAATTTAATTGAGAAGTAGTAGTGGTATTATTAGCCACTTCATCTTCATCTTCATTATCAATTAATTCATCATTCATAATCATAGTGGTTGATACATCATTGATATGATTTAGATGATCGCCATTGCGGGAGTCATCGCCTCGAAGACGATTACTCCTTGGAGCAGCCATTAAAGACCGTAAACTCTTCATAATCCAACCGCCAAGACAGAAAGCAGAAGAGAGTTGATAGTTGATGGTGGGGAAGTGCCCAAAACCATAAATTTGGGTTCTTCGAACCAAATCAAACAAACAACAAACAAACCAAAAAAAATTAAACTACAGCAAAAGATTTCTGGTTTGATTGTAAAGTGTATTCCTTTTCAAAGATCAAACCCCATGCAAACAAATGCCGGTGGGTGCGGGTGAATGACAACAAGGATTTGTTGATTCACGGTTCGCTTGTTAGGATTTTGTAATTTAAACAGACCAAATTAAGGAATGTTTAAATTGTAAAAGAACCTTTACAACGATTCTAAATGAATATGTCAAAACAAAAAAGAGGTTTTGGTGGGAAAGTGGAGGGGAATGCACGAAAGGAAATGAGCGTTGGGAAGAGGAGGGAAAAACGGGACTTTTGTTCCCCCTCGTTGCATATTTTTCATGTTTCGATGCCGCACGATATATCGAAGAATGCCCTTTGTGAAACAAATTTATATAGATTCTTGTACGATGAGCTAAAGGTTACGTATCATGTTAGAGTTTTAAAATGGAACTTCTAATCCTCGTTTTTCATTCATTGTGAACTCATTGGCTTCTATTTCTCACTACCTATCCACAAATCTCCTTCTATAAAGCAGAAAGCTATCAATTCATATAATCAAACATAAGAAAAACTCCCAATGATAAAAGAAGAATAAATGAGATTGGTTCTATAATATAATTAATTCAATGGTTTATAGTTCTCGATGGGACTGAAACAACGCGGTTCATGGTATATAACCCCTTGCTAACAACCAATGATTTAATCTAATTACATTATCAACTATAAAAGAACATATAAACCTACTTATTACATTGCAAGAAAGGGTAGTACCATTTTTATTTTCTTCATTGCTCTTCGTCATCACTAGTTAATGCGCGGTTAAGGATTTTCGAAGTGGGAAAGAAACGAAAAAAGCTAATTAAGACGGTTCCGGTAAGGATCGTCGATGATAAGGCGTCTTGTTTTGTTCAATCTGCGTGTCGATCATCGAACCCTGATCTTTTCATTGGCGGGATTTGCAAGTATCACTGAGGCTGAAACTATTCTTTTACCTGCATTCCAGTAGGGATGGTAGTAACTGTGTGTAACTATCAGGATGTCGAGATTTTCAACTCAAAAGTGCGGAGACATGTGCCGCGTACATTACTTTGAAGATTTATGCGTGTTGCCGACAGGCGGTACGGTACACCACGGATCGACCAACAACAGATTTCCTTACAAAATGACGATTTTTGAATCCTATCCAATTCAGCTGCGAATAGCTACTTCCTAGATATAATAATGAATACAGATGTGGTACCATATATCAACCCTTGTTTCAAAGATTAAGTTTATCAACATTACTAAGTTTAAGCTTAATCGAACGAATCTCAGCAAGCCCTTGCAGATGAAGCTTGTTCTTGTTACAGAGGTCGGAAACTCGGCAATGGTCCACGCCACAGCACCACGTTCCTAGCTGACTCCGCCTGATGTGAATCTTTGATAATACAGGGTTCCAGCGCCAAAAAAAAAGAATGCGTCAGCCCGGAGTCGAACCGGGGGCTCGTCGATGGCAACGACGAATTTTACCGCTAAACCACTGACGCGTGTAGATGTCAGAATTTCTCGTTGAAAATTCAAAAGGTACCACCCAGGGTAAGGGTGAAGCGCCTCACAGAGTGCGGCGCTTCGTTTTAGTATCATTTACGGACTTTTTAATGTAGACCAGAGGCAATAATGTATCATTTAATACAAGTCAGAGCTACTATATTGCAATAGAAAAGCATTTTATCAATGTTTCATGACCGATTAAACGTATGCGGCTTCGTGGGGCTTATGCAGGAATTGTAGCTGTGGGAAGAACTCATCAATTAATTTTCTCTGTACGACTACTTTCTGGTGAACCAACAACAGCACACATGGAGAATATTCCTGAAGTTCAAGAAGCGGTTGATCAGCTAGCATCCTCTGTGAGTGTGCTGGAGGGGAGTTTTGAAGATATTTTACTTTCAAAGCCGATAAGTGACTTGATTTCCAAGTATGACGGGCCAACCGACCAAGCTAAGATATATGTGATGCTTTCATACTCCCTGGCATCTCTGGTATTTGGTACGATTTCTTGTGTACTTTTAATAATGATCTTTCTAATTCTCGTTGCTATTAGCGTACCTGAAAAGCACTGGAACTGCTACAAACAACCATCCGATAATGGCAGAACTGGATCGAGTCAAGTCTTATATGGCCAAAGTCAAGGAAGCAGACGCTAGTCCCAAGAAAGAGACTCGTATGTATAAGCTCATTCTGTGTGGATTGCTATCATATAACTAACGACAAACATAGGCAAATATCGAATAGACACAGATGCTGCGGCTAGAATCATTAAGCATGGCCTAGCTGGTAATGACATGCCATCAGCACCGCCACCTGCCGAACAAGCCAATAATTTTCTCTCAAAGCTATCCGAAACTATTGTGACAGAACCTATACAAATTCCTAGCTCCGAGTCGGAGAACGATGATATTGAAGTGCTGGATGAAAAGCCAGTCCAGCCTCAAAAACAAAGCAAAAGAAAGTCAAAAGCTGGTAAACAATCGAAATCCAAAAAGAAATCGAAATCAAAATAATCAAATCAATAGAAAATCTCTTATTTATCTTTATATATAGTTTAACATTCGGTATGACTTGAATTGTGCACGTGACCTCTTCTGTTTCTAGGCCCGCATTATTAAAAAAGCCTAGATTAACGCATCCTCGGCAACAGTTTAGAGGACGCAAAGCGATTGTTGTTAGGACAGACCGCCAGAAAGGACGGTAATTTTGTTTGTTCCAGACCATTGTGACCGTGCTTAATATTGTTCTGGGTGTTTTACTATTGAAAATCGAACTTGAGTTGGTTGGTTTCGCTAAACAGGGGAGACGCGACCGCAATTTTACATAGTGTGTGACTGAACATGTTTGGAACGGCGACAGGGTTTATAAAACGCCATAGGCGAAAGATTTTGGTTGCGACTGGGTTAGTCGCCAGTGGGTATCTTCTGGTGGATTACGTCAAGACCAAATTTTTTGAATTACAGGACCGTTTAGCCACGGAACGGGCTGCAAAGGAGAAGTACGTGATATCCGATGTATGAACTCACTAAGAATTGTTTGGCTAATAGATGTAGTTTAAAACGTCGGTTCGAACAAAATCAACAAGATGCTACTTTCACAATCATGGCTTTGTTACCGGGTCTGGCCAGTCAGATTCTGGAGAAATACCCCGTCGAGAAGATAACTCAGGAATTGCAAGCCAAGAGATCAGAAAAGCTGCCATCGCGTGGGGAGCTGGAGTCATCCGAGGTCAGAAGTGATTCCATATCCGAATCTGTTCAAACATTGTCGAGCAGTGTGTCGGAAGAGGATGGTAAAGGCAAGAAATCGAAGACCCAGCTCTGGAAAGAACTCAAAATACAAAGTCTGACTCGAGCATTCACCCTCATCTATGCCAGTGCATTGCTAGTGTTTTTCACACGTCTTCAGCTGAACATACTGGGGAGGAAAAACTACGTCATATCTGTGATCCAAATGGCAGAAAAGGGCCAGGATAGAGGCAGCGACGAAAACGATGACGAGGAAGAATTACGCATTAACCGCATGTATCTTACATTCAGCTGGTGGCTTCTAAACAAGGGCTGGATTGCGCTCAGCGAACGTATCGAAGGTGCTGTCACTGAGGTTTTTGATTCCATAAACCCCCGCGCAGACCTCGATCTTGAGGAGCTGTCAGAGTTGGTCGGCAAAGTGCAGTTCAAGATTGACCGTAAATTTATTCTTGAGGTTGAATCAGCTGGTGGTAACGGGGCTGGTAGTTCATTCATCAATAATCTGCTGCCACCCTCCGAATTGGAGTCTTATGTGTTGGCTCAAGCTCCTGCCTCGACTACGTCAGTGGTCACCCATGATAATGAGGATGCTAAGGTCATTTCTGAGCCTCTTAGAAGGTTGCTAGACGAAACTGCAGACTTTATAGAATCGCCAAATGGAACTGAGGTGGTTGAGAGACTAGTACACCGAGGGTTGTCTGTATTCGTGGGCAAGATCTCTGAGATCTACCCGGCTGCCACGCCGGACGCCACACCAGCAGCCAAAGTTAAATTGGCTAGCATTCTTGCCTGTGCTTCGCGACAGGCGCAGGGTCTTTCGGGCGGGTCGCCATTTGAACCTAATGAGTATGTTCTAAGTATGATCAATGTGCCTGAATTGGATGGATTTAGTGCATTGGTGTATTCAAACTTTGACTGGTCCAACATCGGACTGGAGTAATATATATATATTTCTATTTCTATATGAATGAATCAAGACATAAGCTTATGAGCACTTTTCTCAAGCATGGAGGCTGCTTGCAATTGAGCCATGCCAGGGCTTGAGCCTCTGCGTTGAATCCATTCTCGTTCAGAGTTCAATGCCATGTTTTGGAGTCCTCGTCGTACGAAATACGAATTCCAATGATCCTTTGGAATGGTGATCCAACCCTGGAAATCCCCATAACACCCCTGAAGATACCAGCCCAGAAATTCCTGTTTCATGCTGGGTGTGAATTGCTTGAAGTGCGGTTCATATTTGGTGAGCGCTTCCATAAGCTGGGTAGAAACGGCAAATGTGTGTTGATCAGGCATTGGGCGATGAAATAAATAGTAAATGTATATCTTTTCGCCACTCTAAATAGCTATATATATATAAAGCCGTTAAACTTGACAGGTCAAATGAGGCAGTTTCGCGATAGCTGCGCGCCTGAAACAAACCCCACCTGCATATCTTATCTCCGTATGCAGAAATAATATCTGATCTCGCATAAAACGGCTATCTCTCACTTTTGGGATAGAAAAATATTATCCTCCATCCTATCCCGGTTAGGATAATCTTAGATAGGATAGTCGCCAGATATTAACGTGTTTTTGGTCGATCTTTCATGTCGGCGGGTTTTTGGGAAAAATAAATTTTTTATCTATTTTATATATCTTGAGCAGATGACGAACGATAAGCCGATGAAAGGGCTTGAGATTTTCAAGTCCAAACCTTTAAAGTCATTGGCACGTACTGGTGTTTATAGATTTGGATCTGGGGTTAAATCTATAGCGACGCCGGGATTTTTCACGCCGTCTTCACGTGGGGTTATTTCGCATCTCACCCCTGATAATGTTGCCAGATGTCAGGAAAATATAGCTGGTGTTTATGTGGGTGCCGAGGATTTTATGGAGGGTATTATAGAGAATCGCACGATTCCTTTTTATAAGTATCCAGGCCCTTGTCGAGATTTGTTATCTCTACCTAGCGATATGCCATTGATAGTGGCCGCTCGTCGATCTCTACCTGTGCCGTCTCCAAGGCCCAACACAGACGATCAAATCAGTATTATGACGAGTGAAGGCCTGCAGAATGTCAAAATCCCACAACTGGCCGAGTTTGTGACTCGCTTTGTGCCGGATGTGGTCATTTCAGCGCCAGATATTCCTAATCTATCGCCAGGCGGCAAGCCTGGAAGTAACCGAAGCCGTAAAATGGCCACCCGCACCCAAGCATGGCTCGATGAGCTAATAGAAGCAGGTTCCAAGGTGGGTGCTGATGTCTTTGCTCCCGTGGTGCCATCATTATCAGTCAAGGTTCTACAGCCGTACCTGGACCATCTCAAGAGCCACCGAGACGCGAAAAACATCTCGGGGTTGACATTTTGGACGTTGCATTCCGGCAGATTATCTGAGAAACAAGCGGCTTTGGCCAGGAAGCGAGATGCCGCCAAGCCGTTGCCTATAGAAGAAGCGGCGATTCCATTGATTGACATGTGTTTCGGGGTTGAGGAGCTGGTACGATTTTATGCCACTGGACTGGAGACACCACATGAGGTGTTGGATCTGATTTCTCAAGGAATTGATATTTTTCAAGGAGACTTTATTACTGAGTTCACAGATGCAGGTGTGGCATTGGAATTCACATTCCCTGCTAATCACGGCGGCGAACAGCGGTTCGGACGCAATCTCTGGAATGTGGAGTACGCCACCGACATGACTCCGTTCGGCACACGTAGTGAAGCGGGTACAATTTATACTCGAGCATATATCCATCATTTACTCAAGGCCCGGGAAATGACAGCTTGGGTCCTACTACAAATGCATAATCTCCACATTGCCCGACAATTCTTTGAGGGCATTCGAATTTCGATCTTGGAGGGGACTTTTGATGAAGACAAACAAAGTTTCACACGTGTCTATGGAGATGCTACGCATGTAAAACAGATGCGAGATGAATATATAGACAAGAATGCATTGCCCAAAGTGCGGGGATATGAGATTGGCTACCAGCAAGAATTAGAGCGCAAGGCCAGCGGTAAAACCCAAAAAATCAATGATCCTGTATATAAACGATTATAATATAGTTATAAAAAAATCTGCAAACAAGAAAATCATCCGATTATTCATGCTTCTTTGATCATTGATAGTTTGGCGGGGGACGCGGCGGCGGGGTCGTAAATAAAAGTGACGATGATCGCACACTAATTATTTCGTTCACTATCCCATTGTCCACCTCCTCCAATTTGTTATAAGCTTGAACCGCAACCACCACAAGGCTTTACCGAGATCAAGATATCACTTATCAAAGATGGCAGTTAAATTAATTTCTTCAGATGGTGTCACATTCGATGTTGGTAAGTTGTATATATAGCGTGGCAAATGAAACGGATGTCATTGACGCGATAAATTCTAGAAACGAAGGTGGCCGAAAAGAGTATTGTATTGAAGAATATGATTGAAGGTATGTATCATTCCAAGGGGTAAATGGGATAAATCTGGATATTAATTACTATGTATATAATAGATATTGGAGACGAGGCTACTGAAGTACCGGTGCCCAATGTTACATCCAATGTTTTAAGGAAAATCATTGAATATTGCGAATATCATAAAGATGACAACTTCACCACATCTGAAGATGGGATTGAAAAATCAAAGAAAACAACCGATATTAGTGAATGGGATCAAAAGTTCCTGCAAGTGGACCAAGAAATGCTGTTTGAAATCATTTTGAGTGCCAATTATTTGGATATTAAACCCTTATTGGAAGTAGGGTGTAAGACCGTGGCCAATATGATCAAAGGCAAATCTCCTGAAGAGATCAGAAAGACTTTCAATATTCAAAACGACTTTACACCTGAAGAAGAAAACCAAATCCGTCGTGAAAATGAATGGGCTGAAGATCGATGATTTTATCTTTGATGACCACAAGTCAATCAATGCTTTTTATCAATTCTATTTTCTTTAATATTATCATTCCAACAAACCATAAATATACCGATTCTTGAAATTGAAATATTCCTATTGTACTTCCTGGGAATTCTGGCCCGTAGTTCATCCAAATCTCTGAGTCTCTGAGCCAGATAGCATCCGTTTTTGGCGGAACCCTTAATCATTCTTGGTTGGGAGAAATGAAATTTGAATTCATTTTGAACTTACACCCAAAATTGACTCCAACTCGAGCATATTGAAAGAATTTATTACAACTTCTTTAATATTGATTTG
Source organism: Diddensiella santjacobensis (assembly GCA_030574215.1). NCBI lineage: Eukaryota > Fungi > Ascomycota > Dipodascomycetes > Dipodascales > Trichomonascaceae > Diddensiella > Diddensiella santjacobensis. Next base: position 86,200 of record JAJMEO010000020.1, read on the forward strand.
TTTAAGAATTCAATGAGATCTACGTTAGATAGAAGATCATATATAGTAGTTGACAAAGTATGGAGCTTGAATATGAATTATTGAGGGGTCTATTGATAAAATAGACCATTAGTCTCTCATGGTTAATTAACTTCAAGTTTAAGGTTTATTTTTTAGGCAGAACAATAAATTAATCGGTAGTTTACGAACAATTGCATAGAAGATTCGTTAGCTCATGTTTATTAAAGCCTTTCGGGTGGGAGTAGCTTGTTCTGGCCACCAACTCCGCACTAAGCGCATTTGGATAATCAAGGGAACTTTTGTTAGAACACACGCTTAGGAGGGGATTCAAAAAGTGGTTGTTTGACGAAACCATTTAAAAGAGAATGGATTCTGATCCTGTTCCTCAACGGAATTCTAGTCTATTATCTGTGACTCAACATCAAAGTGGCAATTCTTCAAATCCTTCCAGTCCGAAACCTCAATTGCAGCAGCAGCAGCAGAATCATCATCATCATCAGCAGCAAGATCAGACATTATTATCTGCAGAACCAAGTCAATCTCATGGAAATAGACCACGATCACAATCGGCTCGATCCAGATTTAGTCAAAAGTAAGTTGATTTCGATATTGATAATTGCTCATATATATACTAATCGGTTATAAGGAGTGCTTCTTCATCAAACTCGAGATTGGGTAGAAGTGCCACCGGAATTCAAGATCGAGACCATTCATTGGTAAGAGGAGCCACATCCGGCCATAATCGAAAGTCTACCGAATCTCCCGCTCGTAAAGAAGAACCGACAACCTCACATTTTCTAAGCTCTGTCATTACGGTTGCTCAGAACGCCGCATCATCATTAGCAGGACTAAAGTCCGGTGATAAACCTCATGATGACGGCGCATCTTTCTACGGAAATGAGGCCTCTGAAGAAGATGATGAAACGGAAACCTCGGCCCATCCGGGCAAATCGGTGGCAGACGTGGTGATTGAACCCATTCGTACCACAATCTCCACAATGGGAAAGGGCGATCTGTCCCTGGCAAGTCTCGGGTTCCCTGAAGAACAACAAAAAACCCCAATTGCAGAAGAACGACCAACAATTGGAAAATCCCCGAGTGAGCCTTTAGCTCTCAGCGAGAGGGCTCGACGCCCAGCCCCTCCTCGAGATACAGTATCACTCGATGACAATGACTCGGAATTCTCACTACCTTCATTCCATCACAAACCTCATCCTCTCCCAACCGCTCCAGTGTCAGAATCAGGCAGCCTCAAACGGGCAGGACCGTCGTTTGATGTCGAAACATCAAGTAAAAGCACCAGCACCAAAACTCGACGCCAGAGTTTCTCAGATACCGTCACCAGCTCATTCACGGAAGAAGACTCATCGCCTAGTGACTCAAACGCAGCCCCTTCAGAGGTTGGGCCCCACGAAAATCGCCGCCGGAATGAGCATCAGGCTAACATAACAGGGTTTGCATATGCTAATAAAAAGCGGGACCGTGAGTTCCATCGCCTATTCCGGTCTATCCAACCTAATGACTACTTGTTGGATGACTTCAGCTGTGCATTAAGCAAGGAAATCCTGGTGCATGGTAGGCTCTACGTATCGGAGAAACATGTTTGCTTTAACTCCAACATCCTCGGTTGGGTCACTAACCTCATCATTAAATTTGATGAAATCGTCACAATGGAGAAGAAAAATACTGCAGGAGTGTTTCCAAATGGTATTGCCATCCAGACTTTGCATGCTCGTCACTCTTTTGCAAGCTTTGTGTCGCGCGATAGCACCCTGGAGTTTCTCACCAGCGTCTGGAAACAAACCAGCCCCCATCAAGCAGGTAAAAATGACAGATTCTCAGAGAATCATGATGTGGCGTCATCTGCATCCTCTTTGAGTGACGTCGATGACTTTGAGTACGACGAAGATGCTGATGGAGATGGGCCCCGTGCCGCCGACGATGCGTATTCTATAAGCAGCGAAGGTGATAGTGGAAGCTTCAGCAGCGGTAGCAGTGGGATTGACTCCGAGGATGAGTTCGGCGACTCTGCACGGGCTCCGAAGCGACAGACAAGCCGAAAGAAGTCTTCAACTCACGATGTGCAAGGGGCCAATGGTTCTGCAGCTAATGGAAATGCAGGCGACAAAGGCAATAGTGGTGGCGGCAATGGCAATGGCAATGGTGGTGAAGGTGACTGGCCAGTTTCTAACATAGGTCCTGATACGCATGCGCCTACAGAACTTCCTGCTATTGACAGTAATGAGAAACATCTTGCCACTGAGATTCTAGCTGCCCCTCTGGGAGTAGTGGTAAATCTAATCTACGGCGAGAATGTTCCCTTTTACAAGACCTTTTTGACGGAAAATCAAAAAAACACAAAGCTCACTGAAATACCTCCGTTGATGACAAAGGATGACAAGAAGTCACGGCAGTATGAGTATATCAAGCCGCTTAACGGACCGGTCGGGCCTAAGCAGACGAAATGCATATCCACCGATACGGTTGAGAAATGGGACCTGCAAGAAAATGTTATAGTGGTGTCTTCAACAAGTACCCCAGATGTACCGAGTGGGGGTTCGTTTCTGACAAAGACGAGGACCGGTCTGTGTTGGGCCGAAAACAATCAAACCAAAATCACCATTAGTTACTGGATGGAGTGGACCGGCAAGAGTTGGCTGAAGGGTGCTATCGAAAAGGGTGCTGCCGATGGTCAAGCGTCTTCCACCAAGGATTTTATCAGTGAATTGCATTCAGCACTGAAATCCAAGGGTGGTAAGAAGCGGCCGGCTACCCTCAAGACCAAAAAGAGTGGAACCGGTAAGAAGAGAAAGGAATCCAGGAATAAGAAACGTCCTGATGCTGAAAAGGAGCAAAAGGCAGACACGAGTGGGATATTGGGCTCAGTCGGGCGCTTTTTAACGTCCAGCCCCATTCCGTGGGTACCGATACCCGGCTATGTTGTGGTTTTCACAGTGTTCCTTCTAAGCTTCTTCATTGCTGGCAAGCTGGGAATATCTGCCAATGCTAGTAGGCAGGCTGAGCTGGAGCGGCAACGATATTTGCGTTTGGACGAGGAGTTCCAGATGTGGAAATGGATTGATAATCGCATTTCACTGGGCGAGCAATACAATTCCGATCGCGTGAGTACCGCGGATGGGGTACTCAAGTACCCGCTGTTTGTTGAGCCATCGGGCAGCGAATCCTCCACATCCGGAAAGGCCAAGCAACGCCTTAGCAAGGCTGATTTCAACAAGTACTCGCAGCAGGAGTTGAGCGAGTCCATTCGCATTTCAGAATATCGTTTGCAGATTCTCAAGGAGATTATTGGTATTCATTGAGCCGATAATATATTACTAACACTCGCTTATTTTATTATTATTTTATTATCATCGTTAACGTTATTTATTTGTTAATACTTCTGAATGTATTTCTCCAAGTCATTACTAGGAATAAAGCAAAAGTGACAGCCAATGCTCAGCTGTCTTTCATAGGCAATGTCGCTCTCAATCATATCTGAAACCCGATCCATGTCCTCTTGAGAAACATCAAAGATCTCGTACCAGGGGTGTCGAGAGACGACAATGTTAAGTTGTCTAGCTGCGAGGGCGATAGCAGCCACTGCAATCACGTTTGGTTGATATAGCAGGGCCAGCTGTGTGGAACAAACAAGTCCATCCGTTATTATAGACCATGTGAGTTGTGAGAACTCTTCTGATCTTTTGTGAAGTTGAAGCAGTTGGATATATGACAGTGCGAGGCCATAAGGAGTTACTGCGATAGTGTTGAACGCTAGTCCCATCATGGAACAGCTTTCAGACACAACTATCTCTCGTCCATGCAGATGCAACGAGATAGTATCTTGAGAGACGTAAGGGTCTTCGATAGTTGTGAACAGATGTGGGTGTTTGCCAATGTAATCCCGTGCTATAACCATATCTCGAACGTCCGGAAAACAATTGCTAAGTTTAGCGGCCAGCATCAACGAAGCAGGGGCTTTGTTCTTAATAGGCGATTCAGCAAAGCTGGTATGGACATAGAAACGCTGGAAATGTATGATTCCTTGTCCGATGATCTGTTGAGGGAGGCCCAATATAGTGCCCAATGCTTGTATCATATGAGCACCAGAGATACGAAGCAGTCGTTCGCCAAACGAATCGGTATATCCGCTCTTGATGGACGGTGAGTCCACGATATCGCGGATATCGGCAAGCGAGTTCGTATAGATGACCGGTGCCTTCATCGCATGGTTGATGAGTAACGCGTTCTTCTTGATTTTCTTTATCTTATCACCAAAAAATGATATATGACATCAGGACATACACGTGACACAACGTGAAGACACCACGAATAATCACGATAATAATGGACGTTTAAAATCTGATTTATTGATATATTGGATAAAAGCGAAAGATGAAGGACCCTTGATGACAATATATCTCGTATTCAGTTAGGTTTATTTCGTCGCAAGGTGATGGATTATTACGTCTCTAAACTGTCTTAAAAAGTGGTCATAAAATCTATAATGGATATGAGAAGGGCATTAAATAGCGTTAACGTCGGATAGAAGGAAGTCGTGGAGTACCCAGGTAAGAATCTATTGCACTGTCGAGGTCGATCTTTTCCTTTACAGTATTGTGTCGTGAAATCATGGCATCAAAGTGCTGAAGAGCATCGGTAATAGTCAATTCAGTGAGCAGAGTTCCCAGTGTTTCCAGGGTGAATTCTGCTTCTGTTAGTAATCCGAGTCGAAGCTCTGAATCAGCTACTTTTTGCTCGAGTTCATAGTGCAAGTATATCAATATGTCAAGCAAGGTGATATAACTTTGGTATGCATCGGGATAGAAAGGAAGTTCGTCCTCAGCAGGGGTGGGTAGTGACGTCAAAATACTCACTGCCACGGGGTCCTTCATGAGATGTTTCGGCAAATCTGACTTCTGGAATTTGCGGGTTGTTGAAGATGCCATTGAGGAAGGTGGGGGTGGCATCTTACTGTGCTTCACCGGAGATGTGGGTGACCCTCCTATACTACTGGTTGGCACTAAAGACACTGGAGAAACAGGAGTGGTCTGCATATAATTCAATGTTGACGAGGTGGATGAATGCGTTGGTGTAAGGTATCCACTGCCGGTCGATGCACGACTATTCATCTTGACGTTGATCCGAGATGGTTTCCTTTTGAGGAATTTTTTGAATTTCGATCCTGTACTTGTAGTATCGAAAGTGTCGTCTGAGAATATAGGGGAGGGCGTGGAGGATAAGAAGCTGCTATGAGTTACAGATACCCCACGTTTAGCGTCATAATGATTATAATATTGCAGAATGGTGACTGAATTTCGCAAATATTCATTGATAGATGATGGATCCTTGGAAGCAAGAAACCCCAAGCTACATCCAATAACAAAGTATGATTTTGGCCGTCTTAAAAAAGACAATTTGCAGTTAGTGGAGGAACATATATGGTTACCACAAGAAAAAAGAAAAAGAACACATACTGTTCATTGAAATAAGCGGCTTGCCATCGTTCCTTAGAGATTGGGGCTATTCCAAGCCAAGGCTCTTCTCCAGCATGTCTGAAACCATGTGAGTTAGCATATGAAATAATTTATTTCAGCACACGAGCTTTTAAGGTAGGAGAAGGAAGGTCCAATGCATTGCATGAATGCAACTAAATTACTTGCATCCAGCCTTGCCATCTTTTAAAAAAATACGTCGGGATCGTGAAAAAAAAAATATTCAGGGGTATTATAACCCCGCTCCTCCACCAAAAGCGTCATTTTTAACTTACAATTTCCTGAGATATATAAGATTCTTCCTTTTTTGTACCACGGATTTCAATACTTTTCGTTTCTCATTGGCAATGTAATTCTCCACATAAATCTGGGTTTGCTCCTTGGATATATTTCCTCCATTAAACCTACTAGGAGTGGGGAGAATAGGAAACATCTTCCAGTCAAAGTCCGGGGGAGAAATGATTCTATATGGATACATATATAGACATTTTCCGAAATGGGGTTCCAATCTGGGATAGATGTTTTTTCTTCATCCATGGTTGAATAAAGATCGTCATCCCGACCGGTTCAACTTGAAAGGAGGGGTTTCTTCATCCGAATTGAGATTTGTGCATTGCAGCTGCATTTTGGTTTGTAAAACATTAGGACCCACTTTTTCTCTGTTGCTGCATTGCGTACCACCTGTGGGATACAATGTGCGGATATCAGGGGAGACAAAATCGGGATAACCGTCGAGGATATCTATCATACGCGTTCAGATCACAACCTTCGTAAATAACGTGATGCTGCGACGAAAGACCTCTACAACTCCACCGGATACAATTGAATCTATAACTCTTCGTTTAGATGGAAAACAAGTTTTATTTGAGCGATTACAAAAACAATATGAAGATCTAGCTGAAGAATTGATGTAGGTGTTCTTTTTTTTACTTTTTACGTGACTTTGGTGGGCTTTTCTAATTACTACCGTCATAAGAGATGATCCGAAAAGACTTGTGGATAGACATATCCAACTACTCAAGAGTTATAACCAGGTTAAAGATATAGCTTTGGACTTGATTGGTAGAATCGCCGACCAACGGGATATGCCTATTTCCAGGGTTATTAAGGATATGAACATTGATCTTCAAGATTTCTAGTAACGTTAGTGGGTTATAGAGATTGAATGTTGGACAATACAATCTAATCTATTCAAATGCACGGTATTTATTCGGTACCAAAAGATGAACTCTGAAGAAGCCATGAACTCATTACATAATAATAGAACAAGACATTAATACATTATGAGGATGTATATTTATATGGAGAATTTACTATATTCATCACAGATCGATGTCAACAAGATCGTAATTAGAGTCAAGATAAACTATTGGTCTGTTGTAAGCATTCCAATTCTTCAACGATGATTTATCACATCAGTCGTGTAATCTGAACCGCTTCTGTTCTCATGATTATAATCTAGTTCTTCTCTTTATCTATTTCACATGTTACAGCCCTTGATGATGTCTCCCACAATCCCAGTTGTTCATATCTGACCATACATAGCCAAATAGTCATGTAATTCAGGGAGCATGAATTTAATTAATACATGCATGATCTGATACGATTATATACTTTTATACATGGCTATATTCAATAGAAATAGCCATGTAATTCAGTGATAACATTTTTATACATGATCTGACATGATCTGACACGATCTGACACGATTGTGTCTAAAGGTGCAATTAATATACATGGCAATACTCAGGTAAAGGAGCCAAGTAATTTTATTAGACACGATTGTGCATATTTGACTATTTGAAGCCAAATTGCCAGATAGTTTTCTGCGGCTAGGATTTATCTCCCGAGTCGCGACCCCACCACCATATATAAACTTCGGATTACCTAAGGAAGAGTTGAATGAGTGATCCAGATATCAAATTTTACAATTACAATGAATACATTTCCGGAGTTGATACACGAAGAGTAATTACACATTATCCAAATCCTTATGTATTGGACACTTCGCCAGAATTTCATTCTACAAGGATAATACGGATTCCGCGAGCCTTTCATCGAGATACAAGTCGTGCCAATGCTGGGTTTGATTCTTCTACATCATGTCCTAGATTTTCTGAGTATTTCCCTGGAACAGAACCGGGAGCTTTACTTCCAGATGAATCAGCAGATTCCGAGCATAGTCTATCTTCAATTTCACCACTACGAGAATACATGACCAATGAAGAGTTTCAAAAGATTATCAAACACATCAATCAATTGTTATATGAGGCTTACTCTCCTTGGAAATGGCAGAATGCAGTCCATTTTTTTGCTGGAGTGTTTACAGCTTGGACAAGCGAGTTTGTCCTGAAATCCTACACTGCAAAGCGGCTGGACGAGTTGGAACTATACGTCGAAGAACTCAATAAAGAATATCGAAGTTACAGGGTAGAATTTATTTCCCCGAAGGTATCGGCATTTTTATCAGTACGTTACAAACTCACTAACCCTTCAGGTGCCTGATTATAATGCTAACAAGGATCTTAAAGTTTGATATTGTGATTCCAACTCCAGTCAATTAGAAGGAAAATTAGAAAAGCACTCTGCGCAGAAAATAAAAAATGAAGAAGATCAAAAGCCCGATAATGGCAATTGCTGCGGCATTCATGGCCTTATAGCCCAGCTTCTGAAACAGAATGTCTCTATTTTTGCGCTCAATCTCCGAAATGCATGACGAGTTTCGTCGGAAGATCTCTAGAGACTCTTGGATTATTTCTTGTTTTTCCTGCTCCGTCAAGGTGTTACGAGTGGCCAGCTCAAAGTTGGACTTGAATCCAAGCCGTAGACTTTCCTCATCGTCGACTTGGAAACGAAACAGATTAGTCCCTCGCAATGCTACCTCCTCATTGGACAACCCTTCTACCTGAGGGAATAGTCCTACAGTGGACATGATATTGGATCTCAATATCCGACCGCCGGCAAAAAGCGCCAGATACATAACATGCCCATAAGCCAACAGAAGATGCGGCTTATCCTTCGTGACGATACGAATATGCTCCACAAAGTCGATTTGTTCCTTCATAACTGGCCGGTCAAACTTGGAATGATCGTCATGGTAAAAAAACATCAGGTCGGTAGTCAAGGCCTCAGTTCGGGTGATGGCTGGAGTCCAAACCTGCCGCAGTATATCCGAAATCCGGCCCTGTTTGTCCATTTCCTGCTTCCAACATTCCTCAAAAGTGCGAAACACATGATAAAATGACTACCACACTCTCTGTTAATACTACTACCTAGTTTTATTTAATCTCTCTTCGCTTACCTGTATACCTTGTCGATATATCCTGTAGTCGCGTAATGCAAAAACTATCTTAAGATTGATAAGATTGTTTATCTTACTATGAGAAGATCGGGTGGCATGATTTATTCTATTCGCCAGCGCTCCAACGTCATTTGGAAGCGGAAGAATATCGCTTTGAGCGAGTTGAGTCCTCATAATATCTGAGTTCCCTTCCTCAAAATGTAGGCGGTCGGACCCTCTTTTAAAGTTGTTTTAAAGTTGAGATTGTGCTTGGCGGCGGCCGCTCCTCATGTGAGACGAAAACCTCTTTGGGAAACGCCGCGGCGATCAGATATCCCTAATTGGGAATTACCATCTGATAATTCTTGAGCTGCGAAAACGCTAGTCAAGACTAAAGAATGTGGCAAGCACTCCGGGCATACATCAATTGCCTTTAAACCTGCGTTAAAGTATCCGAATCTACTCTACTACCTCTTAACAGGTGTTCAAGATAGACCAATCAATCAACCATAGTAATCTCATACCGCTGCTTATTGTTTAGTCAATTAGCAGACCATATAGTAATCTTCAGTACAAATATATGAATCACACTGGTAAATTGAACCTTGACCGCTCTTTATCCCATTTTGGGTTCGAAATTTGAAGTTGGGGTGGTAGATGATGCACGTCCAAGTTCTTGTCTACGTCATTTGAGGACTTGGCCCCATTGAAGAGTCAGTGAAGACAGTATTTTTTTTGGCGGAACAAGCGCCTATTAATCCCCTTTCTTCATGCAAGAATTTGCTTTAGCTTGCATCTGTAATTCGCCTCTTAGATCTGTAAGGACTAGCTTCTCTCGCGGACAACACATGACATGCGGTGTTGCGTTACAACATAAGCACAATATTCGACCTACAGACCAATTGAAATATAATCCTCTAGTAACTCTGAATTTCTAGCAGAAAGAGTATCATTTAACGACAACTTTCTTCACATCGTGTTCCGAATTTCGGAATGTATGCCGCCCTAACCTCAAGGAAAATTTCATTGAGTCCATCTACTGGAGGATTATGCTAAGGAGCCGTTCGGGGACTATTATTCGCAGGATATCGAGTAAAGAGATTGGAATGAATGGTGTATTTGCTGTCAATAAGCCCGAGGGCCCCACTTCACAGGACGTTGTGGGTGATCTGAAGCATTACTTTACAAAATGCCCGCTGTTCAAGCCTGATATTGAACTTCTGCAGAAGAATAGTGCAGCGGGACGCTGGAATAAATTCAACAAAAAGGGTAAGAACAAGTTCATCAAGATTGGACACGGTGGTACTTTGGATCCATTGGCATCTGGAGTGTTGGTTATTGGAATTGGATCTGGTACTAAACAGCTCGGCGAGTACTTGGGGACCTGTACAAAATCATACCGTGCCGTTGCATTATTTGGCACCTCTACTACTACATATGACTCTCAAGGACTGATCCTGGACCGAAAACCAACCAAGCATCTGACAAATGAGCTTGTGGAGTCTACTCTGGATAAGTTCCGGGGCGATATTCTGCAGACCCCACCTGTGTTCTCTGCTCTGAAAATGAATGGAAAGCCTTTATACGAGTACGCTAGGTCCAATGAGCCGCTTCCTAAGGAAATAGAGCCTAGGAAATGTAAAATCGATTCTCTCAAGGTAATCAGTGATGGACTGGTCTGGGATCATGAGTTTAAGCATCCTGCTTCAAAAGCTTCGGAGGACGAACAACTTTTTGCAAGGAAACTTGCAAAATTATCACACACAGAAGAAGAGGTGGAGGCTGTGCATGAAGAAGCTGAACCTGATGAAATAAAGTCACCGATTCTTGAGATTGAGTTTTCTGTATCATCCGGCACCTATATCCGATCAATAATTCACGACCTTGGATTAGCGCTGGGCACAACTGCTCACATGGTAAAGCTGGTCAGATTGAGTCAGGGCCCATGGGAACTTGAAAAAAATGTCTTTGAACTGAAAGACTTCATAAAGGCACCAGTTGAACAGTGGGAAGGTCCTCTGCGTCATTACCTTTCGAACGGATCAAGCACCGACCTCAAATCACTGCAGTGTGAAAAAATCAATACAGAGACGGAGGAAATAACCACTTCTAAAGCATAGTAATAATAAATACACAAACTACAGTACAAACTCGAATATTATACCGATGGAGAGCACAAACAACCATACGCTGGGAAGCGCAAACATCCGGCTCGAGCCACTCATGATGTAGATGGCCCCCGGGTAGCTGCAGCTGACATCTCCATCAGCAGAATATTGTCCATATGAGCTTAGAAGCTGTTGGCCATTGGGGCAAAAGAATTGAAAATCAGCGGGACAGTCCTGCACCAGTCGATAGCACAGATCCGCGCACGGCAAGACCTCTTTATAGTTACCGGGGTTGATGTCGTCGTTGATTTCAGGGTTTCGAGACCTACCTAGGGGTCTTGGAAACAGGTAGGACTGCACAGCAGTCCAGTCCGTGCAACGGGGGATGGTTATGGCACAGAGCCATTGCTTGTATGCCGTGGCACAGTCATCGCAATCCCGCATCACCGAGTATCTTGTTCCGACCGATGCGTTACAGGCGACGTTTTCAAGCGATTTTGAGAAGTTTTGGTACCGTTCTTTGGCCATATCATCGTAGAACGTTGTAAGCTGTTGAGCAGTAAAGCTTGTGCTATTCCCAGGCACTGCGTACGCGACTCCGTCACAAAAGTCCAGGTCATAGATGACCTGACAGATATCCTGACTTTTGGTGGTGAAGTTGACGGCCTGGAAGATTTCTCCTCCGAGCGAGCCATGGTTTGGTTTGGCGAGATATGCAAAGTAGCTGGACGAGGTGTTTAGGCCCTTCATCATAAACTGGGCTTTTAAGTCACTACCGTAACCTCGGGTGGTATTTGATACGTCCGCGTTACCAGTGTTGAGTTCGGCTGGTCCGGTACTTATCGCGCAGTAAGAGTATGCTAGCCGTTGGTTGATGGCGGCGGGGTTATAGTCTGCGTGGTAGACATACATGCTGTAATCTGATGAGTTTTCCGTCAATTTGCCGGCAGCATCGGTGGTGAAGTTTGAGGTGACAAACAATGCATTTGAAAAGTCTGTATCGACCAGATATAAGTTTGACCCCGTGCTGACCTTATGCAGAGGCCATTGAGTGGATAGTCCCACTTCGTAAGTCCAATTGCCATGGGTTGTTTGATTGATACTAGGTGCCACGACGTCGATATAGAAGTTGTAACTTTCAGATCCATATATGCTTGCATTTGCGAATCCTTGGATGGCCACCATATATTGTTGAGGGGTACTACTGATGTTCGTATCGGCCAGATATAAGGACAATGAGATTTCGGGGTCCAAATCAAATGGATAGTTGATGTATGGTTCATCACAAATATTCATGGTTGAATATACAAACTCGGATGATTGGTTTCTCGACATCTCATACCTATGCACTTGACCAGGATTGATCTGATATCGTATCACCTGGTTATTTTGTATGGGGGTAGCCTGAGCTGGACTATCACTAAGCACCGCCGTGGCTTGAGCAGCCTGAATGTCTGGCAAAAACCCGGCCGTTCCAGGACCAACCACCACATCATCCAACCGCTTCATGAGATTGTTTTCATCCCCAAACTCTATCCCATAACAGATTGAGATCCTTAATATAACCAAACAAACCAATGTCAATATCGACCCCATCGTAATAACACTACTTCTAGTATTTCTTCTTCTCCTCTTTTGACTTCAAACAATATAACTACACTTCCACCGGATATAAATATAACATTTATCGACCAATTACTATTATTCTTCCTTTGTGGTGAAGCTGGGTGGAGTTGGTACTTAGGCCCGCGGAAAACAATAATTGGGAAACCTACTTCGCCTCGACCCCCCGCCGCGCCTGATTTGGAGTATCGCCAACTTCCACCGGAACGCGTCGACGAAATCATGAACATAGATCCGATTGAGCTTAAGGGCAAGAAGTCGTTAACGGCCAATAATGACAAGAAACTGGATAATCTTCCTTGGGTCGAGAAGTATCGTCCTGCTACTTTGGATGATGTAGCTGGACAAGAAGGTGTCGTGACTACCGGTATGATTGATTGAGGTCGGAGTGGTAATTGAAGGATTGTGTGTCTAATGACTGTTTAAATAGTTCGAAAATTCATTGAAACAAATCAAATCCCTCATCTATTGTTTTATGGACCTCCAGGAACAGGCAAGACATCGACTATTATTGCTGTGGCTCGGGAGATCTACGGTAAGAACTATCGTCATATGGTATTGGAGCTGAATGCATCGGATGACCGAGGAATTGATGTTGTTCGAGGTGAAATAAAAACTTTCGCAAGTACAAGACAAATGTTCTCCTCAGGCATGAAACTTGTGATTCTGGATGAAGCAGATGCTATGACCCATGTGGCTCAAAACGCGCTCCGAAGAAGTATGTTGATTGTACCAACCACGAAGAAGGAAGAAAAATATTAATTCCCTAATCTCTAGTCATTGAAAAGTATACTGCCCACACAAGATTCTGCATACTGGCAAATTATACACACAAGCTGAACCCCGCATTGCTATCCCGATGTACGCGGTTCCGATTCGCACCATTGCCGAAGGATGCAATCCATGGCCGCATCCAACATGTCATTGAAAGCGAGAAGATCAATATCGCACCCGAAGCAGTCACAGCATTGCTAGACCTGTCAAATGGCGATATGCGACGGGCTTTGAACGTCTTACAGGCCTGCTTTGCGGCGGTTGATAAGGGCGATCAGATCAATGACGATATGGTCTATGAGTGCGTTGGAAGCCCGCATCCAGAGGACATTAAAACTATAATGGATATCATGCTCAAAGACGATTGGTCTAAATGCTTACATTCAATCACTCTCATCAAACAATCAAAAGGTCTCGCATTGGCAGATATCCTTACTCTGCTTACGGCGGAGTTTGAAAAGCTCGAACTCAAACCACAGACCCGGATATCACTTCTGGACGGGCTGAGCGAGGTGGAATGGAGACTGTCAGGCGGAGGAAACGAGAAAATCCAAACAAGTGCCACGATCGGTGTGGTTAAAAGCTCCATCGAGCTAGAGGATCGTCAAAAATAATAAAAATTAGCTAACCTTGCGTGCCATGTTTATAAATATAGATACGCCGTATTCACTGCTGCTTATGTCCCTTGGCTATGGCCCACTCACAAGTGATGCTGTTCAAAGTCGCCCATTCATCAGTCATTGCGTACCCAAAAGCCGCCGCCTCCTGTAACGTCGAGAAAGACTGCAGAGGCAGGAAGAACGTATCGCTCAACGGTCTGTATCCCCCACCTCCACCTTTTCCAGTAGACTCAGGCATTTTGGCGCGCGCTGCCCAAGTAGCTGGAAAGCTGTGTTGCAATGTCTCCAAGCTCAGGTCTTCTAGACCCTTTTTAAAGTCGCGATTGACTGCATCCTGCATAGCGAGAAACTTCTTCGTATATGCCTGTAGCTCTGCATTCGCCTTGCCAGATTCATTTTGTTCATTATTGATGTCAGCCAGAAGCCTTAGCTGTTTCTGCATGGAAGCTTGATAACTGGAACATATTCGTAGTTGAACCAGGGCACGGATCTGATGACAGAGGCCAAGCAGACCCTGGACTTTATGGCTCTCCAGTGAAGTTATTAGTCGCCCAATATAGGGGAGAAGCGTGCTCCAAGATTTGGTATGGCAGTCATTGCGTGCTAGTTTGTCGCCTCGATCTTCATAATCAAAGCCCACGATAAATGCCAGCAAAGAGTCCATGCTGATCACCGCCGCTAGTTTGAAATTGTTCTCCTCCGAGGCTTTATCGGCGTCATGTTTTCTCTCCCGTGCCAGATCTATCCATTTATGCATCTTGCTCCGTAGAAGTCGATAATTCTTTTCACGTTCCTCTTTCCCAACACTTGACGCATTTGAAACGTTTGTTGCAAGCGGCGACGAGTCCTTGACCATGGTATCCAAACCTGTTCTAGGAAAAGAGGCCTGTCGTGGGGTATTAGATGATGGCAACGGCGTGCTAGGTGTGGAGAGCTTTTTTCTAAGCGAATGTACAACCGATGCGGTTTCATTGTCTGACGATCCCGAGCTTGAGTAGCTTCGGTTTATTCGCGTCTTTTTGTGTTTTGACGACTGGGTAGAGGGTGGTGATTTCCGTTTTGCACTAGTATTGTTATCGGATATGCCCAGCCCGACTATTTCAGTGCTTTTGGTAGGCTTTGCCGGGATAGCAGAGGCAGCCAATGCTCGTTTTGCTCGTTCCGGGTCTGGTTTTGGCGGTAAGCTGCTTACTCTTTTCAAGGACTTTCCATTGGTGCTTGTCTGGGGTGGTTTTCGATCCTGCACTTTTAACGTCACTATCAACGATGGTCTTCGCTCCTTCTTGACGTTTGAAGTACCCGATGACTCAGCACTTGAGGTAATCTCTTCTTTCGATACTAAAGAGGCCACTGATTTTTTGACGGTGGCTCGTTTTGGCACCGGTTGAAGTAATGGCACGGTTCTTTCCAGCTTCAACTCGTCGACCTTGCCGTTTTCGCTATCTAGAGAGTCGAAAAAAGACGGCAAGGTTGGACTCAGCATTTTTTGAGGAAGCAAATCATCGACCCAAGCAGGAAGAGTAGGACTTAGCATGGGAGGTAGGGCCAAGCTAGGTGAAGCTGATTTCTAGAACATCATTGTTAGAGCAACTCCAATCTACTTGGAGGGTCAGTCAGATCTTACCTTATCTCTACCAGAGATAATACTCTTTGCCGTGGCACTCCCCACACGACTCACTGCTTGACTCATGCTTAGGACAACGGAGATTTGACACCACTATGCACGGTCATTAACCAGAAAATGGAGCGATAAACAGGATAATCAGTCGACTCGAATCTGCAAATACAAACAGACTCAATGACCTTGAACTAGCTAACTATCACCAACCTAAAAGGCTTCGTTCAATGATGATTGATTGTCGTGGTCCAAATTATCCGATCCAACACCAAGCCGAATTGGTATCAAACACAAATAAACAATACAAGTAGTACGCTATTCCAATGATTGTCTTATACACAACAATCGAGACAAAAATTAGCCCCTCAATCCAACTAGAACCCGACTGGTTGACCACCAATCAGTACTGTCCAACAGCTATGTTTTTGCAGGTTGTTCGGCCCTCCCGTCATGCATGAACCCATCAGAAACTTGGTCAAATCACGTGCCGACCCTCGTATATGAGAATATTAGTTAAATAGGATTAGTCTATGAATAAAAATGTTAAATAGTTCAAGGCGATTAAGCTCTTTGAGTCATGTTGGCATGGTCGATGAAGCTTTGACTGGCGGTGAAGGAGAAGCCTTGGAACACGCTGTTTGAGTCGTCTATAGGCAGGTTGGACGATAGAGGCACAGGGATGGAATAGTGTTCATCTGGTGTCAGTACCATGTCAGTGAATTCAGATGAGAAATTCTCAGCCAAGATCGGGTCTGTAATGATAGGCACGATGGGAGGCACAATCTCCGGGTCTCGAGTCTCCAGCTTGGACCAGTTGATTTTTCTAAAGAAGCGATGTTTCTTGATAAGGGCAATATCCTTGAAGCCCAGCCGGCGTTTAGGTTCCTTTCGAAGTAATCTTGTAAGCAGATCTTTTGCGTCGAGTGAAAGGTAATACGGCAGGTTGAGCTTGGAAGTGGTGATTTTGTCGATAATCTTCTTATTATTATTGCCTGTGAAGGGTGGGCTTCCAGTGAGGAGGTCGAAGCACACTGCACCCAAGGACCACCAATCAACTGCATAGTCATATTCCTTGCCGAGGAAAATCTCTGGAGCCATATATTCCGGAGTACCCATCAGCGTATTGCAAGTGGAACCATCTTCAGCAACTTTACTAAGGCCGAAGTCCGTCAATACCAAATGGCCATCAGCGTCCAGAAGGCAATTCTCTGGCTTGAGGTCTCTATACACGACCCCGACATTTGAATGCAAATGCACCAGTGCAAGTACCATTTCGGCCACGTAAAAAGCAGTAACGTCCTCTGAAAACATTCTCTCCGACGCAAGATGGGTGAACAACTCTCCGCCTTGGGCGTATTCGAGAATTAGATACAACTTTTCTCTATCTTGAAGGGCATAAAACAGTTTGACAATGAACGGATGACGAACAGACTCCAAAATAGACTTTTCAGTTTTCGTCTGTTCGATTTTGCGTTGTTCCACAATCATCGATGCTTTCTTGAGTTGTTTCTGGGCGAACAGCTTGCCGGTTTTCTTATGTTTGACAAGCAACACCTTTCCGTACGCACCTTGACCAAGTACCTTAAGCGGTTCGAAATCATGCGGAGTCATCTTTCTAGTAGGCGTTGATACTCCACTGGCAGCGATACTTGAAATGAAGTCTCTATCGATTCCAACCTCATACGAAGTACCAAGACGATTATAACTAGAAACATCTCCACCACCTGTACCAGTAGTGGTATTGGTCAGTGTCAACCCATTCAACGCCACACTTAGCTTGGAAGGTGATACAACAGCAATAGGCAAACTTCGAGAATCGTCATCTTCCTCCTCATTCACATGACTTAACTCCAACTTCACAACCTTCCCATCCACACTTTCGTCTATAAACACAAAGTTCTGTGAAGAGGTCGATAACTTCCTGGTCAAAGGAGCCAACGTATCCAACCCTTCACTATATTCCAACTCATCAAAAGAGAAAATTGCTGCCATGGTTGAAGCAATAATAATAATAAAAAGCCACCCTTTTTACGAGTTTAAAGACAAACTAACTCCAAGTCTAAGCAAATACGATCAATTCTAATAAATCTCATTGAAAATCAAATAGCAAAAACGTCCAATCCAAATGTTTATAAATCAATGTTCAAAGAAAGCACGATGTGCAATTTTCGTTAG
Organism: Diddensiella santjacobensis; assembly: GCA_030574215.1. NCBI lineage: Eukaryota > Fungi > Ascomycota > Dipodascomycetes > Dipodascales > Trichomonascaceae > Diddensiella > Diddensiella santjacobensis. The sequence goes on from JAJMEO010000020.1 coordinate 103,890, forward strand.
GGAGTGGCTCTCCCGCAGTTTCGGCGGCGGGCCGGCGGCTAATTAATTTTGTCCCAACGCGTTCAATTACCACGCGTTTAAATCGATTCACGAGAGTCCAGGATGTTCCCTGGTGTTAGTTAGTGTCGTAGGACTCAATAACTTCGGAGTCAAAGTTGTCGTTTGCAGGCGGAAATCAGTTTTAAAGATTTTGGTAGACGCGTTTAGACCAATTCTCGAATATTCACGAGTCCATGCAGCTGCCGCTGGGGTCAATGTTTCCTCATATGGTTAATGTTGCAGGATTTTGTAATCGAAGTTGAAGTTGTCGTTTCATGCGTAGGTCATTATTAGAGATTTCTGTAGACACGTTTGAAAGGATTCACGAGCATTCACGAGTCCATGGAACTGCCGCCGGTGACAATGTTTCCTACTGCTGTATTGTAGGACTTTATTATTTCAAAGTTGTCGTTGCAAGCGTAGGCCAGTATTAGAGATTCTGTAGAGTGGGCGTAAGATAGCATAGTACGATGATGATTTGTACCAGTGACGACTGCTACAACTCCCCAGTAAACAGGGTCGCTTTGTAGAAATGAAGTAGGAGAGCCCAATAGACGAAGAAACACTTGACTCTCGTCTACATCGGGAGCAGAGGATAGGGCTTGACAGCATTCATGTGCCAATCGAGCAGTCATGATATCTTCTCCATGACCTGTAGCACATCCTGCTGCAATATTGTCGCCGTTCTTGACAATATCAATCCCAGCTCCAATAACCGCCGCAGGACCAACTCTACCAGGGCGTTTCAGTGTAACTCCTCCTGAGCTGCATGCCACAGAGATCACGCCCCGTACGTCTCTGCAAATGACACCCACCGTATCATTGATTCTCTCGTACGACGGGGGCTCAGCATCTATCTGAGACTTCCATAATGCAAACTGCCGCATGCTCTCTTCACTAATCATGTCAGCCATTTCCGTACAGTCATTGCTTAATGCAAATTCACGAGCCCCGGAACCAGAGAGAAACGTCGGCTTCGAGCGGTTCCATGCATCTTTCGGCTCCCGCAAAATATCGTGCCTCATCTTCAGGGGCACATCAATGGGGTTTCGGATACCGGTAAGCGACCCAACAGAAGTCCCCACCATATCCTGAGAACTGATCATGGACGCATCACACTCGACGGTGCCAGAATCAGTCAGCTGAGATCCATAGCCGGCATTGGTCAACCAAGAGTCCTCAAGCATTTTGCACACCTCGACAGCAACCTCATCAGAAGGTTTCCCATCCTGGAGAAGCCCAGTTCCTAGTTTACAAGCATATTTGCACAGATGCGCATACGCGTGCTCCTTGGATTTGCTATGATTGCCTGCCCCAACATGCAGAACCACAAACGGTTTATTATAATCACTACCTGTCATCGGCCACCGAGGCTTCCAGAACTGCAATGTCGCCTCCCCGTATGGTCACGGGCGAATCAAAAACGCCCCAGTCGGTAACCACCCCCTCCAGTACGAACTTCGACTCCGACGAATCCACAGCTAATAGCCTTTGAGCAGCCACCTGAGCACCGCCACTTACTAGATCCACCGTCACTCCCGAACCACTATCAACAATTTTCTTGTACAAAAGAAACGTCCTCTGTCTCTGCAATGCAGCCAACTGTTGCGAATGGTCCATGAAAATAGAAAAAACACCTCAAATCGGATTACGAAGTCCACAATCGCAAAATAGATGGCCACACCGATAGATGCAGTAAAAACTCAACAATAACCTTCACGCTTCCTGATAAATGTCAATGTCAAGGTGGAGTGAGCTTTTTCAAGCTGTTGAAATTGGTTGAATGTCTAATGCCGATCTTCACCAAGCCGCATAAGCCGCAATCTGTTACCCGGCAGCTTAATATTGTTCTTGATTGGTCATGTGACCGTTTTATAGTTCATTTAAAATGTCTGTTCCGCCCATAAATTTCATTTATTTTGTGGTTAACTAGTTAACGTTACGACTAATTGTAAAATAGATAATATTTTGGTTGACTAACATCTAGCATCATGTCATCGGTTCCACCGTGGCGTGCCAGTAGTAGTAGTAGTAATAGGCCGGCTTATACGGCTGTATCTACTAGACAAACGTTATCGAAAGGAGCCGCCACTTCGTCACCAGCAGCAGTAGTAGGACCGAATAAAGATGATCGATCCAAAACCATGTGGCCCGATTCTTTGAAGCGGTTTGTAAGCCGTTCGTTTGAAGAGGTACTTGCTGAAGATCGGAGCGAAATGGAGGCTCAGCTTAAGGCCGAAATCACTGCAGCATTCATGAATGGTACGACATGGTCTATTGACTGGGATTTAAAAACTCTACCGATAATTGAGCAACGTAAAGCAAACAGTATAGCGGCAGCATCGAAAATTCCTGCTAAAAAAGTTGATAATAAGAAACAAAAGAAAACTAAGACTAAGAAGGATAGTGGTGCATACGTCAGAGTTGCATCTGAGGAGCCAGATGAGCGGAGAGAAAAACGTCAAAAGCGATTTGAAAAAGAGCATAACTGGGCGGCCAAAAGAGATAGTTCCAATAATACCCCTGAAGTAAGCGAAATCAACAATTTAAGTGTCGATGGCCATTTTGTTGGAAGAAGCACAAAATTGGAAAAGCGTTATTTAAGATTGACATCTGCCCCTGATCCTGATCAGGTCCGACCATTGCATGTTTTAAGACAAACGTTGGATCTGCTAAAGAAAAAGTGGAAGGATGAACAAAATTACTCGTATATATGTGACCAGTTCAAATCCATGAGGCAAGATTTGACGGTGCAGCACATTGAAAATGAGTTCACCGTGTCAGTGTATGAGATCCATGCCCGTATTGCGTTGGAAAGAGCCGACTTAGGTGAGTATAATCAATGTCAAAGTCGGCTAAAGGAGCTATATGACAAAAATATCCCAGGAAATGAGCGTGAGTTCCTGGCGTACCGAATTCTTTACCTGGTGCATACAAGGAATCGTGCCGAGATCGGTCATCTACTGCTCACCATGAAGGATGAGGTACTTCAGGAGCCCTGCATCAAACACGCCTTAAAGGTGAATGCCGCCATGAGTCGTTCTGATTATCATTGGCTATTCAAGCTCTATTGTGACGCCCCAAACATGGGCGGCTATGTGATGGATTCATTTGTGAATCGTGAACGACTGGCGGCCATGGCTACAATCTGCCGATCTTTCAGACCTGATGTTCCGCTAGAATTCATTGCTTCCGAGTTGGGCTTTGATAGCATGTCGGATTGTTGTCAGTTTATTGATGATAATAAGGCTGGTTCCTTTATAAAGGATGTCCCAGATGGCTTAGCAAAGCTTGATAGCAAAGATGCATATCCCACGTTTGAAGTCGCCCGCCAAATGGCATACAAGAAAGTTGATATTAAGGGACAGATATGAAAACTACTACTGGTAAGATGGCGCTAGTGCCACGACGGAGAATTGACCCGATTCCCCTTCACGTGCGAGGAACTCTTTGACTCGCTTCAAGGGCTTGTCGGATAACAGATCCTGTCCTAAGTCGAGAGGCCCCAGGTCAATGGGTCCAGTTCTTCTGCCGTCCAATTCGTAAAGATTACGATTGCTTCTAGTTAGACACACATAGTGATGTTCTACATGATCAGTTGCCTCGGGTGCTTGAGTACTTCCTTTTTGCGCCACCTGTTTGTGTTTGTTCTCAAGAGGCTCAAACGATTCAAGAAACTGGATTCTCTTTTCAGTGTCCAATGGCTTGGATTTCTTAATGATTTGATCGATATCAGATCCAGGAGTAATGAAATCCGCTGGCAAGCCGTTTGCGAGGGCATGAATCAACGCATAGGTTCCACATGCGTTACCGATGGTTTGCTTGAACCACAGAGCATCCTCATCCGGCGTACCCGAGATAGCATTATAGTAATCGGTAGGCTTTCCAGCGTCCTCAGACAATCTGTATTTCTCATAAGCCTCCGAGACCGGAAACGCCAACACAAGTGCGTAAACCGGTTTTGGAATCATGGCCAGAAGGTCTGGCTCATCAAGTGAATAAACATCATGAAATGACAGAACTTTTGACACTCCAAGGGAATGCATGAGTTCATCAAACACCTCCGGATTAGATTCTAGCGGTACAAAGGACTTTCTAACACTCATTCTGATGGTAATCGATTATGACTAAGTTGGAGTGATGACTCCACAATCTTAATGGCGGGGTCGTGGAATTTGGGAATTTCGCCCATAATTTTGACATTTTTTGACCCAATGTCGATAATATGGGCCATTGGTTTGATATTCGTAGTAGTTAGTTAATATAATTTGTAATGGGTAGTATGACGTTATTATTGTCTATACAATATGTAGAGACGAAATTAGAATTTCGACACACAAGAAGGGACTGTGAAATTAACGTTTGGAGACGGTTTTTAAAATTACATTGCTATCGATAGAAGTTAGTGAGGAGATAAGGAACTGACATCAGAAAGATGGTGGCATGGCTCCTGATGATAGGAATCCGGGCCAGTTTGAGGGTCATCGTGCGACCGTATTACGAAGTGAGGCATTATCGTCAGCATCATTATCAATTGTAGCGGTACCTTCAGTATTGATATGGTGGTTTACTAGAAAAAATGCTCGGCAGAGGTTCCGGCATGGAATAATTGTAACTCTTCTGTTGTTTGACTTTCTCAAAGCAAGCACCACTCTAATATTCAATGCGCGGTTCGTGAGACGGTCATTGAAGCTGGACAAAGCGATCCGTAACGGATTCTGTGACACGCTTGGATATCTTTCCACTATCGCTACTGAGGGTTCGGACTTCAGCGTGCTAATCCTGGCCGCTCACACTGGTGTGGTAGTATTTTTTCCTCAGTTGGAGTTAAGAATCCGAAAGTATCGGCCTTATATTTATGCCCTATTCCTCTTTATAATACCTGTAATGGATGCTTCTCTTGGACTGATTGATGGTTACGTGCATTCCACCACAGGATGTGCATTCCATACCTTTCCAGTTTGGTATCGGCTTGTTCTCGCGTGGATCCCACGATGGATAATTATGATCATAATTGCTTCCATATACTTGGCGATATATCTGCGGGTTAATTCTGAAATCAAATCTCTCGAACAATCGCTAAGTTCAATAAGTTCTGGAACCGCAACTGCTCCATCGCCGATGACAACCACTTTCAGAAAATCCATAAGTGCTCCTCAAGAAGCTGCCCCTTCACTAACAGAATCTCGCTTCAAGAGGTTCATTTTCTATATCAAAGTCTGGGTATCCAGGTTTCCGGGCCTGGGGTATCTGATGCCCTACGACTGGCGCTCCGCAACTGTGGCTCGCGTCTCCACATACAGGGGTTCTATAGGAGAAGCCACTGTCAATACATTTGCATTACCAGATGCTGATCAACATCAGCTCGCACAATTGTCGGCCGATATACAAGTGTTTATCAACTCGGAAAACTACTGCAAGTTCCAGCGTCGACGTTCTCAAATTGAGCGCCAGATGAACTTCATGTTTGTGTATCCAGCGGTGTACGTGTTTCTGTGGATCTTCCCTCTTACACAAGAATGGATGCATTATGGCTACGAATATTCGCAACCACCGGTATTCTGGGTCGCGGTGATAGCCGACTGGATGCGGTCCTTCACGGGGTTTGTGAACTCGATGGTATTTCTTTCTCGTGAGCACTGGCTATTGAGTAATGCCCAAAATGTAACATTCCAGGCCCAGAATCTAGCTGAATCTCCGCTTGAGGCTATTGGACGACCACAGCGATCAAGCCACGTTCCATGGACCAGACATTACCAGCGAAGTTCTGACGGCACTGTAACCTCCGGTGGATGGAACACTCGATTCAGTTTCGGTAATTGGTCAATCAGAAGCAACGATAACCATTTCGAACTCAAGCACCCATTTCTGAACGTCGTCTCACCATTACCGGCAAGTGCCGACCAAAGTCGACAGGCAAGCCTATCTGGCCCAGGCACAGCCGCTCACAGCACTAGGATACAAACCATTGGTGCACCTATGCTCATAGAAAATGACGAAGAGACTGAGGTCGATCTTGTGGACTTTCTACGTAGCGGTCAGGAGTTTATTTAGTAGAGCTTATATGATCCGATTGTTATGAGATACTTAAATCCGCCGTTCCCAGAACGACACGCCACACACTATGCGGCTCCTCCGGCTAACTCCAGTCGTTTATATGGCGCGCCCGCACTTAATGCATGTTTATGCAATAGCGCCGATCTCACAATGCGGCGCAAGCCGATGCTGTGTAGAGTTAAACTCCGTTTCGCCAAACTTACAATTCTAAGCCTTGTTAAGAATTTAATATAAAAGAGAAAGGGCTTGGTGTCAATCAAATCATCATTTTTAATAGTAAATATGTCTTCTTTCAATGTTTGGTTCGTTACAGGAGCTTCGAGAGGAATTGGGCTTGAGTGGGCCAAAGCTCTTCTCATCTCTGGCCAGAAAGTCGCCGGTACGGGGCGTAATTTGTCAGACCTCGAACAACTAAAGCCATACGCCAAGAATTCCAGCGACTTTCTTCCCCTCAAGCTTGATCTTGCCGTCACTTCGGACATCATCGGTGCTGTCGACACAGCCGTTGCACACTTTGGACGTATCGATGTAATTGCCAGTAACGCTGGGTATGCAGTGTTTGGAGCTCTGCAAGACCAGACAGCAGCACAGATCGACAACCAGGTTGCAGTAGGTCTCACTGGTCCAATTATCTTGATTCAAAAAGCCCTTGAAGTGTTCCGCAAGCAAGGCGCAGGCACTTTCATCCAGGTCACGACGACAGGAGTCAATCTGACCTCTCCAGGAATCAGCTTATACCAGGGTACGAAGAGTGGAATTGAGAAGGTCTTGGACTGTGCAGCTCAGGAAGTCGACCCCTCGTGGAATATTGCCTTTTTGGCTGTCCGACCTGGAGGATTCAACACCGACTGGGCTAAGGGCTCAATGGTTGAGTCTAAACCCGGTCCAGGATACGAGAGTGTTGCCAAGCGAAGAGAGATGATCGCATCTAACCGCGCTTGTGGAGACCCTGTCAAGTTTGGCAAGCTGTTTGCGAAGCTCAACACGCGCGCCTTGGAGTATCAAAATGTGCCGGAGAAGCTACCCAACGGATGGGTCCGCGTTATCGCAGAGAACTGTCCAAACGGAAACGGAACCGGTCCAGATGGTGGTCTACTTCTCGGACCTGAGGCATTTGAGCTGTCTAAAGCAAGGCTGATGAGAACCGTCGCCGGATTTGATACTCAGAAAGAACTCTCGTACTCCACTGTAGTGGATGGCATGGATGTTGATGCCTACGTGAAACAGATCCTCAGCGGTGGTGTCACGAAATAGAGAGAATATTAGCACAAACAGAAAGTAAGTTATAGTCAGTCTATAGAAAAACAACAGTGAAAAAACTATTGGAATGCGTTGATGGACTTCAAATGCTTAGCGAGTCGCTTATAATCTGAGTGCAAGGCTCGAATGTCCGACAATTGTAGCGACTCAGTATCGATGCTTAGCAGGCGCTCAATGGGGGCGAAAAGGCTGCCCGGTTTGCTCTCCTCACCCTCTACAGAAGTAGAAGTTTGAGGCTCGACAGAGGAGGAGGCCTCCTCAATCGTAACAGAGGCAGGCGGAGTCCTGAAATTGCGCATCAGACCCATGCCAAGTTTGCCCAGTAGTGGTTCATGTGGCGGTGTAGGTGGAGGCGGTGGCAGCGGAGCTGTGGCTGTTGCCAAACTGACAACAGCAGGCGCCGTAGGATTAGGAGTAGAAGAGGAGGTGGTAGATGATATGCTGGACTCTTCTTCCGCGATACTAGTAGCCTTGTCACTCGGATCTAGACCAACCACCTTACGGGCCTCGGCAAGCGTATGAGGATATACAGGAGTAACGTCCGAGCTGTCTTTCTTGGTCTCTGTGAACTTACCAAGCAGAAAGCGATACGAGTTGCCAAAAGTAGAGCTAATGTTCTTGATGCTTTGATCTGCAGAAGTGACAGCATTGGTAGCGAACTCCGGAGGATGCAAGATCGAAAGACGACGGTTGATATATGTACTGCTTTTCTGCAGCGAATTACTTCTCGAGGAGCGAGTCATATACTCTCGGGGTTCTCGAGGTCTTGAGTCGGCATCGCTTCCAGACCGGGACCGCAACGGGTCCTCCTGGATCAGCAGGGGAGTGACATCCAGTTGAGGGGGGATGTTCGACAGTTCAATTCCCAGAGATTCCAGGGTCAGCGTCTCGAGAAATGCAACAGACGCCTCGAAGTTGGTCAGACAGTACATAGATTCTCCTTGGAGGGATTTCCGATTTCTGAACCGATGGATGAATTTCATATTTAGCCATAGGTTCGGAACCTCGCAGAAAATGAATGTGTACAGCAGAGCAGGCAGGATTGCATCGGCACTTGTTTGTTCACTTCCTTTTTCTGTCAATGCGTCCACAATCACCTGGTGAGCAGTAAGTAGGTAGTGCAGTTTGTCGGTAGGGTTTGTGGCTCTATCCATATGGATCAGTTCCTTGCCAGCGTCTTTGAGCAGTTGTACAAAAGCGTCTTGATCATTCACCACAAGATCCAATTGTTGTAGAGTCAAAGGAATCATTTTGAGACATTTCGCTCTGGCTTGGATAAAGTCGTTTCTGGATCTGTCGTCGCCGACTCCCACGGCAAAGATCTTATCGTATACCATTTCGCAGGCCTTGACCTCGGCGGCCTCTACATAATGTTTGACTTTGGCCTGTTTGGCACTTCTTTCCCTTTTCTTTTCTGCTATCGCACTGTATGACTCCATCTGCACTTCCCGCGGGGGCCGAGAAGTAGCACGGAGGTATTCCTCGGCCTTGGTCTGGAATCGTACATAAAACTCCTGATATAGCTCGGCGATCTCATCTGCACCTAACGGAGAAGTATATCGAGGTTCTTGTAATGAATGAATGAATGTTTCCACTAGGTTACTTAACCGAGATGGAAGCTCAGATGCAGATGATAACCGGCTGGCATTACCTTGATGCAAAACATCTTCATCACCAGTTTTTGATTTATCCGATGACTTATCATCACTATCATTCTCCAAAGAAGGAGCTTCAGAGATGGTTGTTGGAGGCCGTGGAGGCCGTTCAGGCGATCCAATAGTTCCACTATCATGGTCAGGGATCCCATACGACTCCTTTTCACTCTTTTCCGCAAGCCAAGATCGACTCTCATCTACAGGTGGAGTATGAAATGCCGGTGAAGAAGGTTTCACCTCCCTACTCTCCATTTAAAATAAAAATGCCCTTCAGTTTCTTTAACCAAAACCCGTCCTTAGGTAAATAGGTTGTGCTTTATGCTGCGGCAAAGATAGTCCGCCCAGCACCTTCCCCCTGTAATTTTACATTTGACCTTGCCCTGCATACAATACGAACATTTGCTCCAAATACGCGTTCGGAACTATCTGCAGCTATAAAAAGAGCGCCTTGAATTGAACACACGGCTCCAATCTATATTTGATAGAATTATGGTATAATCCAAAAGTCACGTGATTATGTGAGGAATATACGTTAGTTTTATATAACACGTTAGTTAGTAGTGGGGTTGTATAATCCTCAAGATGTCATGTATGAAGATGATTTATATCACTTGATACAAGTAACTTGTTTGATTTGTTTGTTTTATTTGCGTGGCATTTGTGAACTACTTCGTGGTAGTTGCTAAGCGGTGCTCAAGGAGTCAAGGACTAAAGGGCGGGGATTCTTCTAGAAAACAAAACATATAGGCATTTTGCCGCGTTGATGAATATCAACAATCGATGTGAACCAATATGGACCGATCGAAGAAAAGGCCTATTCATGATCAAGAATATGGAGAACGTGCCAAGCGTAGATTAATACAGACTCTTGAGAGTTTATCATTGAATGAAGCTACACGGATATATAAGAATGATGATCTCATGGACACTAGTGGTCCAAATACTATCTTTATACCTTCCATCGAAGACTTTTTACTGGAAGATGAGATAGATGAAAGAAATAGTCGTATAATAATAGATCCTCGATATCTGGGGATCCCTCGCTCGGTAATGCGGTCTACTGATGAGGATGCTGAGGAGCTACATTTCTATCAATGGCCTACCCAGCAGTTGATTTGGTACCAACCACCCGACACCATAATATGGCAAAGCATGGAGAGATTCATGCAATTAGATTATGATATAGACGAAACAGAGCCAATGGATATCGATTAACAACATGATCATGATTCATTTCAAAATATTTTACACAAAACTACCAGAAAGTAAAACGGCAATCCAAATCCAAGAAAAAAAAGAGGGGAAATGATAGAAAAGTCCTTATCGGGCATATAACACCAGTTTGGACTTGCCGCCCAATGCCACAGAAAAGTCATCGTCATTAGTAAATTCGTTAAGTGCTCCAGTCTCATCATCCTTATAAAGTAATGCCAAACTCGCCAGACTAAGGCGCTCCGAGATTCGCGACACAAGAGTCTGGTAGGTAATGTTTGACGGCACCCTGATGGCAAATAAATCGTCATCATGGAACACCTTGACCTTGATATAGGATTCGCTTTTCCCAGAACTCACAGATTGGGCTTCGGACGGTTGCGAATGGTGGCCATTGACACGTTCATCGTCCTTGGTGGCGGATCCCTGTGTGTTCAAAGTAGTGGTGCTCGGCTCTGCATTAGCCAGAGTGCCGGCCTGTTCTACCACCACCCCGGCCCGTTCATTGTTGTTCGTTTCTAAAGCGCCTGCCGCCAGGTTGCTAACTGTGACGGTGGATTGTGAAGCCATTCGAGAGTGGGTCTGTTGCTGCTCTGGCGGTACAAGCGAGTCACTCGAGGAGGGCCGACCAGGCGATTGTGACGGTGGGCGCCCGGTTTCCGATTCTGTATGGATTGGGTTTCCGTTTGCTTCATCATTCCTTATAGGCGGTTGAGGCATTGTATTTGTCTGGTAAGGTGTCTCAATATCTCCAGCTCTCAATGCAAACAACTGTTGAACAATTGGACTCCGTGAAACGTATTGCGACATTCCAATCAGATTGCGGACATATTCGTCCAAATTGGCTCGTCTTTGAGACGAGATGGAATCATTGACATAGGTCAAAGGCCCAGGCATAAACGGAAGAGTTCGTTGTTTGCCGGTTCTTCCAGCCTCGTCGGGGAATTCGTCCAATAATCGAATCTGAAAATCATAAAAGTCTTGATAATACCGACAAAGATTCCGGAAATTACCATTACTAAGTTGTGCCACCACCAGGTACCAATACCGGCCGCCATCAAACGCATATCTGTCTACAGATGCAGCCACGACATAAGGAGCATTACTATGTCGATCTGACGACGCGGATAAATGTCGATCATTTCTTGCCGATGAAGATGCATTAGAATGAATGGATAGGTTTCTCATTTGTTGTTGTAGATGCTGCGGTTGTTGAGATTGATGATATTGTTGCTGTTGTTGTTGCTGAGGATGACTATTACTGTCGTCATCAAACTTACCTAATGGAATGCTACTGGCCTTATATTCAGCAGCCATTCGCTTCCATTCTTCTACTCTTGGAACGCCAGCCTTCTTAATAGCTGCCTCCACATCTTCGACAGGCTTATCGCTACCGACTTCACGGATTTGAACGTAAGTTATCGGAATTAAGCCCGGACCACCGAGTCTACCGATTGGTTTTGCGACAAACCATTCTTCATTAGATTGTGCTATGACAATGATTGATTCGCCTGATTTTGCCTCTAATTCATCGGGCCGCTCTGCCACAAAGTCATACAAAACAATGCCATACAACGGCGAACCCTTTGAAACTGATAATCTCTGTTGCTGTTGTGGCTGTTGTTGTTGTGGTTGTGGTTGATTTTGTTGCGAGGTGCCACTGGGTGAAGTATTACTATCAGCATAGCCAGAATCCGCACTTACGGAGGCTCCTAGACCACCCGAGCCTGAGTAACTTGCAGAGACACGATTCAAAGGCACGGTATTTATAACTTCAGGTCGGTTGAGAGCTTCGAAATATGCCACAGGAACCATTCCTCTCAAGTTGGAGGGTGGATCACAAGCTTCATACCATTCCGGGTCGTTTTCATGGCCCACAACATATAAGAAGTCGCCCTTTGTGAATGACAATTCACCTGGACCTTGGGCCTTATAATCATACAGAGCCTTTATGATTTTCTTTGGTGGGGTTGTTGCCCAAGTGGACTTGGCCCCAACAGAAGTGGATCCATTCGAGCCTGAAGAAGTACGTTTCTCGCCCTTGAGAGAACGTCTTATTCCCTATGTTTCCGCCGTTAGTTCAACTTGGATGATAATTTTCCCAGTAAATCCCACGAAGCAATTTAAATTTGAAAGCACGACAAAGAATAAAAATAAATGAAGGTGAAACACGTCCAAAGACAATGGTGCCATTTTCCATTTCCTGCACCGGGGAGTGTAGATAGGAGGGGAAAAAACAGTAAATTCACAGAAAAACTCACCTTGATCATTCTGGATTCCAATACAATCACTTGAGGGGCAAGATATCAATAAAGATTAAGGTGGTGTGTATACGTTTCGAACGGAAATTCAAACAACCTTCTTTCTCATGATTAACTTTTTGCCAGGGGTAGGCAAAATAGCATTTTCCTCACTCACAAATGTGGCGGTGGGTAACCACCTTCGAACGGCACTATCCACTACTTTTAAACATAGCACATCAGCCGTGTACGCCATCAAACTTCTTTCGTTCTACGTCCAATTGCAATTGTAACAGTTTCATTTATAATTTCAGCCCGGGTTATGTTGGAATTAATATGTGTCTTTACCTCGAAGCAACTTGATTTAGGTCAACAGAGAGTACTTTTACCGTAATTTTCACGTACGCCTTATGAACTGCATCGCCGTGCAGTTGAAAAGAAAAAAAAGTGGTGATGTCGCAAAACTCCCAACGCCGCCCGCACATAGAGATTTCTTTTACACTATACTTTTATACTGATCATGTCATATATTCGTGAGTTGGAGATAGCCAAGATCGCGGTTCAGCGGGCGTCACGGTTGGCCAAAGCTATTTCGTCTGGTGATACCGAGTCAATTACAAAGTCGGATGATTCGCCGGTGACTGTGGCAGATTTTGGTGCGCAAGCCATCATCATCAGTGCCATCAAGCATGCGTTTCCCAATGACAAGATTGTTGGAGAAGAGGATTCGGCCAAGTTAAGGGAGGATGAACAGTTACGGAACAAGGTGTGGGGTCTTGTCAAGGGTGCCAGTGAGACTGATGGGCAATCTGCCGTAATTGGCGAGTTAAAAAGTGCTCAAGAGATGATGGAAGCCATTGATCTAGGCAATTACGAGGGTGGCAGCAGTGGTCGGATGTGGGCGTTGGATCCCATTGATGGTACCAAGGGATTCTTACGAAAGGGTCAATATGCCGTTTGTCTTGCACTAATAGTCGACTCACTTGTAAAGGTGGGAGTTATTGGATGTCCCAACCTTCCTTTGAGCCCCGAATCGTCATCTGTACCAGAAGGGGTTTTGTTCAGTGCAGTTCATGGAAACGGTGCATTCAGCGAGTCATTGGGAGGAGAGAGTAGCAGTCGAATCCGGTTTCGCAACATCACCAGTATAGGTCAAGAGGCAACCTTCTGCGAGAGTGTAGAAAGCGGGCATAGTGCACACGACAAACAGGCGGAAATTGCAAAGATCCTCGGTATAACTCGGCCATCGGTGCGGATGGACTCGCAAGCAAAGTACTGCAGCATTTCCCGAGGTGATGGGGACATCTATTTGCGGTTGCCGGTTTCCGACACATACGAAGAAAAGATTTGGGACCATGCGGCGGGAAATGTGCTGGTCCACGAGGCAGGAGGGTTGGTGACTGATATGCACGGAAACAGCCTAAACTTTGGTGTAGGCCGTACTCTAAGGCTTAATAAGGGCATTGTTGCATCTAATAAAACCATCCATAACGTGGTACTTAAAGCAGTCCAACAAGTACTCAATAATTAACTATAACCTGTTATGGTAAAGTTAGCTTTTTAGTAACTACGTATTTGATGCACAAAAGATGCATCAAGGCGCTTATTAGTGCCACTACACCTGCGAATATGTGATACTACCGGAACCAAATACAGTAATATCAGCTGCCGATCTACACTAAGTCACGTGATGGCGGGGGGAAAAGATCGGAATATTAAGGAGGGGGAAGATTGAGCCGGTCCGAACTCGCAGAAACCTTTGCTGTCAAAAGTCCCGATTTATACCGTGGTGTTTTGTTCCAAAATTTTCATCATCGCGTTTTCATCATTTGCTTGTTCAACTGTTGAAATATTGAAGGGGTAAAACACATCCCATTTCATTACTAACTATCCACCGGAACATTTCAAGTCTTTCGGTTGGAGTGCCCACCGGAAGACAACTTCAGGACCTAATTGTTGACTATTATTCACTATACATCACAGATCATCAACATTTAAGCAATTGATAGATTCAAACATTTTGTTTCAATCATTCGATTCAATTGCAAACTCTTTTTAGTATTAAGATAACAAAACCCCGGATCCGAGGTTATTATTTTAAGGTTTCGCGTTTCTTATTACAACCTTGTGGTTCCCTTTGTGTTTACCATCAAGAACCTTAATATCTCCACAAAATCTCACTTGTGGTTGATAAAAGGTAGATTTACAAACCCTTGAAACCCCATTGTTTCGGTTTTTTTGGAATCCCCCGGCTTCAATCGGGCTGCATCAATCTTAATACAAAGTACCGCTGCTCCGGAATCAAAGGTACGGGTATTCGGCATCCCCTCCACCAACATCATCAACAAATATAATCATCCGATTTTCTTCTTTTGAAAATCCTATTTTCAACTCAATTGTGTGTTTTGGGGTACATGATTGGATTATAACAGAAAAAAAAGCTTCAATACCTTTTTTTTGCGTGTTTTCCTTATGTCTGCTACAAGATCTTCATCTTCTTCAGCAGCAGTAGGAAGATCATCATCCACTTCTTTTGTTCCGATTCGTCCTGCATTCCGACCTTTATTGCCCAAACCATGTCCTGAAATCTCAACAACCAATACGGAACCGAGTCGTAAATCCCGGAAATCATCGTTAAACTCAAAAGGTAAAGTGAAAAAAACTATATTTTTCCCATTGTGGGGTGGTGGAACTAACGGAGTACCTAGATCGGAAGACTAAGAAAAGAGCCAAAAGTGCTGGCTCGGAACCAATTCCAACCGAATTGCCCTCAACTATCGCTCCTTCAAGTTTGATCACAAAACGAAAGAAACCTCCAGCTGGTTCTGGTGGATTGACGGCTGCCTTATTGTCGTCCTCTGCTCCCGCCGCAGCCGTTGCTACTTCAAGCATCACTCCTAGAAAAAAACATTCCAAGAAACTGAAAAAGTCCCTAAAAACATCTTCTTCGATCTCATCTTCCTCCTCATCACCTTCACCAATCTCATCGGAACATGAATCGTTGGCATCGTCAATAACTTCGCTCGAATCTGAATCTTCCGGAGCTCTAAGATCCTCCAAAAAGGACACTAATGTCATGCTATCTGCAGCCATGGCCACAGACTTAGATTCTATTGTACCCAATGCATCGCTGCGGCTCAACTCGCCATCATGGGCTCGTGATAATGATGATACTGGGTTAAGTATACAACTTTGGGAGTCAAACTCCTCGGATCATGATTCCTTATCGAGCGATATGGATGAATCGCCCATTATTGTTGCAACCACTCAACCCCAAGTCAACGACGATATAATGTCTTCACCAGCCCTGGATTTAGGATTGGACGACCATATGCCTCTGTCTCCGGAGTTATTAACCCTGGAAAGCTATCTGACCCCAGAGCCGGATGATTCCACCATTGTTTATGACCCCATGAGTTTTATCGATACCATCGTCATCTCATGAAATGCTTTTTTTATGTCATTGTGTTTTTTGTATTATTTTTTCTATTGTTTCTCTTTGAATGAGAAATTCATTAACTTAACGCTAGTTAAATATTATTATTATTATTATTATTATTATTATTATTCGTATCTAGTCATTTATTATCACTCCTGCGCTTCGGCCGCTGCAGCTACTGGCGCTATAGGAGGCTCTTCAACAACCTCAGGACGAGGTTGAAACCATAGCCATGGAGGTGCTAATGGTCTTTTACCATGGCTGATTGTAGGATAGATATCCTCGAAAAAGAATAAGAAATGGCCCACGACTATACCCAATAGCTGGCCCTTTAGACTGCTACTTTTGTTGATTACGACCGAGAACACGGCCAGTACCCACGGTAGATATGGAGCACTGAATACAAATAAACCCAGAAATGACAATTGAATACCTGGATTGCGCCGTGCCCATACATAGACCACCGCAATGGCAAGATATGAACCCAGGAAAACAAGACTATTACTGAAAGAAGATACCATCAATAACGTCGATGATGCCAACAACAATAACCATGCGTATTCACTAGTTCGATGTCGATAGAAGGATTCTTCCAACATCCGACTATAGCGAGCCACGAAGAATATCGTGAAAAATAGATTCAAGTTAAAGGGCCCAAAGTACATGAATGTTGTCAATAAGCGCCAATATTCATGGTTCTCAAATACCTTCCGATAATTGTACATGAGTTGGATATGAGATACCACGTTGCATTGCTCCAAAACAGCCAAAGCCACAATTGATCCGGTCCATATCCGAGTCACGATCGGTACATCAAAAAACCATTCCAAAGGCATTCGCTCCATCCCTACACTTTTCTATTCTATATAAATAAATAATCGCTTCTCCACAAATGAGATGCTGTGTCCAGATGTTAGTGGAGAGGTGTCACAGAGATGATTCCGCCGCCGGAAAACTGCACCCAAAAAATCACTGACGATCGATCATCAAAGCCCTCGCTCGCCACCGCCATGTCTTCGATTCAGGAGCCTTGGTCGGAGACTAATGAAAATGTGAGATTGCGAGAAAGAATGTTTGATCCTCTCTATAGGCTTCTAACTTGGTAGATAATCCGAGGTCCATTCACATATTTACAAAAGATCCCCGGTAAGGATATTAGGACCCAAGTGATGGATGCGTTCAATGTTCTACTTCAGGTACCATCTGAGAAATTGGAGGTTATTTCCGAAATAATTGGCATGTTACATACATCATCTCTGCTGTAAGTTTTTGGACGGTGTTTTTGTATTACATTGGTGGAGTTGTTGGCTCCGGCGCTTAGCATCGATATACTGACTCGAAGATGGGTTCAAGTGTTGATGACGTGGAGGATTATTCCACATTGAGACGTGGATTTCCAGTGGCACATTCTGTATTTGGAGTACCTCAGACGATCAATTCGTCCAATTATATTCTGTTCATTGCCTTGCAGGAAATCTTAAAATTGTCTCCGGATTCTGTTCAGATCTTTTCAGGTATGTCGGCCATTTCAAGTCAATGGGTGGATGGACAGTACAGATTCAGCGGCTAAAACTTCTGTTTAGATGAAATGCTCAATCTTCATCGTGGTCAAGCATTGGATCTTTATTGGCGAGATTCAATGGTTTGTCCCACCGAAGATCAATATATCCAGATGGTGCTAAATAGTATGTGGTATTGGCTACTTCTTAAAGAAATGATAGCTAACTGAGCTGAGAAACTGGAGGATTATTCCGATTGGCTGTGAGGCTAATGCAAGACCTCAGTCCAAACAATCTGGATCTGGTTCCATTGGCCAATATGCTTGGAATCATGTTCCAGATTCAAGATGATTACTTGAATCTCCAATCTCAAAAGTATACTGCTAATAAAGGGTTCTGTGAGGACATCACAGAGGGAAAGTTCTCATTCCCGATAATCCATGGCATCCGTGCCGATCCAGAAAATAAAGAAGTGCTCAGTATGTGACTTTGTGGGCGACTATATTGAAAGCCTCTAACTGTTGTAGACATCTTGCGACAAAAGACAACCGACATAACGGTAAAGGAGTATACAGTTGATTATTTGAAGCATGTCACTAAGAGCTTTGATTACTGTAAACAGGTGATTGGCGAATATGAGAAAAAGTCTCGAGAAATGATTGAAGGTCTCGAGCACCAAAATTATGATGTTACGAAATTGAATGCCGTGCTGACGAAGCTGCTATCCATTGCTTGAAAAAGAACAAATAAATATAGTTAGCAAACAACTAGCAAAAGTATCAACTATTATTATTAGTATTAAGTATTAGCACAGGATGGATGATTTATGAGTTTTCTTCGTCGAACGGGATATCCTTCCCTCGGAGGTATTTCTTTAGACAACTAGAATCGTGCCAGTCAAATGTCTGCTTTGGCAAGCAGGAACACTTGAGGTTTCTGGAATGCTGGTCGGCAGGACAATGATAGAATGGAGGATGGAAGTATCCAATATCATCGAAGAAGTGCAGCTGCGACTTATCAAGAAACAGTGATGCTGCGATTGAATGCACTGGTGCGTCGCCCCATCGTTCGTAGAAGAAGCCTCCATTTTTATCCAGAAACTCAAAGTATTTCTGATATGCCTCGCCTCTCCAAAAATGCATATCTGCCACCTCGAAGTTCGTCCAGAAATGGCACAGGTTATAAGATTCGAGGTTATCATTGGTGATGAACTTTTCGAGACGATTTTCATTCAGGTACTGAGGAAACTGTTTGATGAAATCCAGAGTCGTGTCCCATAGTGTTTCGATGGTTGCTTTATATTCCGTAATAGAGATGGTCCATCCGTATACCTTATTATTAACATTCATATATTCAAACACATCATAATCAATATCGCATAACAGCCGTGTCTCGGGCTCCACTCGCCAATAGTAGCGATATTCCTGCATTAGTGGGTGTTGGAAGAAAAACCCACTTTCATATCGGCACATATGGCGATAAGGTTCCGAATCGCCATAAATAATTCCCTGTTCCTTCATCTGTTCCCGAGTTTCACGGGCCTTATCTTGGTCGATCCATGGAGGATAACTCCATTCTTCTTTTCTGATGCGGCCAAACTTGACTTGGCCCGAGATCAGATCTGACACCTGAGATTTAAATTCTTCGGTGAAGTCTTCATTATTTAGAAACACCCAATCATAGTTGTATTTATGATTGAATCGATCTTCAACTGCTTGGATACTGGGTAACAGCTGCTGCAGATCGTTATTCCTTGCCAGCGTCACAAACGCTGCAGATTGCTTCTGATAGCCTCGACTACTTGCTTGCAAACTTTGTGGGATAGATACAGGATTGAAACCTGCCTTGAGCTTCGTAGCCAGGTAATATAGCACCAAAACGGTGCCTGCGGCCCAATATGCCAACCTCGTGGACCTTAACATCTATTATATATCTCTCAACAATTCAACACACAATCACAATCGCAAATCCTCCTTCGATCCACAACAGTTGATAAGGAACAACAAATCGATCTATTGAACAAAAAGATCGTACAATCGTCGTTTCGCGTAAAGTACACGCACTATGAAAAACGTGGGAGGAAAGAAAAAATTTGGCTGCCAAAAATCAATAAATTGGACTTTTGCTTTTTATGGGCGATTTCCGTCTGATCTCCCCGAAAAGGAGCTTTGTGCATATCATCGATTTAAGACAACTTTTTCGTCTATCATCTTGGTCCTTTCTCATATTCCTTGGACCGATCTGGACTCTTTTCGTCTATTTTTAATTCTATCCAAGCTGCTTTCGAGTCTGTTTCAGACCAATTCGGGGGCTGGCACCTTGCCACGGACAATCCTAATCCGGAAATGCCAAGTTCGGGCCAAAGCCGCTACAACTGTGCTGCAGCAACTCATGCAACGTCAGAACTTATTTGACGCGTCGCGTCACACGAGTAAATTTTACTTTTCTTATCTTTCATTGTCCACTGTAATGGGGCTCAAAGGGGCTAGACGCGCAGCTGATTGTACTGGTTTGACGCGACTATCACGTGTCTATTGATAATGAGCGAATTACAGATGTTTGTGACCGTGACATTGCATCAAATAATGTTACACTTTTTGAGATTTAAACTCCTGGAAAGTAGAGATTTGTTAGAAAATCAATAGTGTTACAACATATTGAATTGAGCTATCAGCTCTAAGCTTAGATATAGGAGGCTTAGGTGTTTTATATAATTGTATTGATCATAGACGAGTGATACTCATAGAAAGGGTTGACTTCCATTATTGCATTTTATCCAGATCTTATATACTTGAGACGCTTAGCAGAAAGGTTGGCATGCCCGCATGCTGACAGGTCTTAGAAGCAAGAATGGAGTGGAATCTCTGATTCAGTTCTTTCCATGTAGACGCACCTAATCTAATGACATGCAAGAGAATGATAATATTCCCAAAAGGGACTTTTGAGCTTTTAAGCCTTTTAATCCTGCATGCGAGAGCGGTCTTGTGTCCAGTCGAGTATTTTTGTCTGGTTAGTTGTAATATTAACATTGATAAACAACTAAGACTAGCTAATGATATTCAAATGAACGAGTTTTGAGAGCATATAGACCTGTATATCGAATTCTTAACTTACGTATTTGTGTATTTGAGACTACTAAAAGTTCTGAGGGTAGCTACCAGGGGCAAGGCCGAAGTAACCAACTTTTGGGATCGGTAGCAAAGGCGCCTTCTGATTGTAGCTTTGATAGTCGACACCAGCTGTGGATACAGTGTTACCCCACCACGTGAGCTTGACATCACCTTTAAAGTCAAGGGCAAATGTCTGAATAATAGCACTGACAGCAACTCCGACATCAAACCCGGCTTCCAGCAGGTAGTTGTACTTCTGCCACCATGCAGTGTAATTGCGCTTTAGGTAGTACATGAAAATGAACGAGATATATAGCGCATTGGTCGCATAACTCAAGTTGCTACCTCCAGTCCAGTCGAGAGCACCAGCCCAGAATATAGAGGGATTGAAGCTTTTGCACGAAGCAATGACAGCAAACACCCGAGAGTCTAGCATCTCATATGTAGCTTCAGAGAACCTGGTTCGGCAAGCCTCCTTGATGGTGGTGCCGTAAACTGTGACGAGTCCAAAAACAATACCCACAATTCCACCGATCAAAAAGCACCATGGCAGAATCGGGTAAAGAGTAAACATATTCTTGACGCCAAAAAGACCGTATTCAAGTGCCAACGAGAAAGAACTGGTTGCATTACCGCATACAAAATGCTGTGGGTTGTCCCATTCGCAAAGGGTTCCATTATCAAAGTTCGTCACCATCCAGTTGAGCATACCAATGAATATAAAACAATTGATCAATACCGCTATCCCCTGCCCCCTAAACACAGCACGAGGAGGCACCTTGGCATAGTGGGCCAGTTTTTGGTCCGAGATGTAGTTGTCCGCCTGAGAGTCAAAGCTCTGTCCATAAGCAGTCAACACAATAAGGGCCTCCGGATTTCCTGGGAACCACAGGCCAGCAAAAACGCGAAACAAAATATTGAATCGCATACTAACGTTGGATATGGCCAAAAGAATGGCTGAAGGAACTAGCAAAACAGAGCTGAAGATAAGCACAAAGAACAAAGTCCACACCGGGGTGTCGACCGGATAAACTTCAAAAGCAATAATACCGAGCACCAAAGATGTAACCAGGATCAACAAGAACCACCAATCAGCGACTTCCTTATAGGAGCTCATCATCAACGAATGAGGATCCTTGTAGGCCGCATAGTTCGATCTTCGGTTCCTAATGCTCACGAATATACCCATGACACCTTTCTTGATAGTCTTGAAGTAAACAATTCCAATAAAGAAGAATGTCATGGTGTACCATGCGTACCAGCCCCCTTGTCCAAACAAGTTCGCGCCTGAGAAGTATGGAGGCGAGTATGCTTGATACTTTTCAAGATCAACTTTGCCATCTGTCAGCATGAGCGAGATGTTGAAGATGGTCCCATCGTTGGCGAATACCTGACTACTATTGATGGGAGTGTACGAGCTCCAGTAGGTGTTGGCCCAGTACATACCGATAATTATGAGTCCAGAAAACACCCGAGCAATGTATTGTTGGACAAAACTGAAGAAGGGAGTAACCAGTGACCCAGTACCGGCAACATTCCAGTCAAAAGTAGCCCATGGGTTGAACCCCATTCCACCGTAGAATCCGGTGATCATGGCCAAATTAAAGTTCTGCGGGGCAATCCATGTCATCCAGTTGAAGGCATGAAGTGCTTGGAAGAGAAAGTTTGGAATCCAAAAGTAGATAAACATGGCGAAAAAGCAAAACGCAAAAAATTTGAACCTTGTCAGAGTCCATCCATTTACAGATTCCTTCTTCTCGCGAACAACCAGCGCTCGATTAAGTGCCAGAGTCGGGAAAGTACTCGGCCAAATCGCCTGCACTGGGTAAATGACAAATCTTCGCAGCAGACCGGCATAGCCAAAGCCAAAGAATTGGGTAGAAATGGCCACTAGGATTTCGTATCCAAAAGTAACCCAAGTATAGCCAAGATATTGAGGAAGTTTCTGGATCAAATAGTTGTAGTAGACGGTTCCCGGGCCATTGGCTATGTTAACCATGATTGTAGCAAACATCTGCTCCTTATAAGACCAAGGGCCAGGATTGAGAGAATGGCGAACTCCAAAAGCAGTGAACCCCCAATCAGGGAGGACCCTTGCCAGGAATAATCCAGATGGAGCAATCAGCAGTTGAACTACAGAAGCCGACAATGTAATTCCAGGCTGACGGGGACTAAAGAAAGTGTTGACAGCTGTGGCACCTGCCATCCAGAAGATTCCTACGAGATAAGACCGAATGGTTTCAACCGGGGTGTTTGGATCATCATACGGATCAGTAACAGCCCTCACCTCAGGATAAGGAGAATGATAATGGATGATGGCAGCCTCTGTTCTCAGCTCCATTGAGTATTCTTCAGAGTCAAGACTGGAAAGCTTAGGTCCTTGAGCAAGAAGAGTGATCTTGGTCATGGTCACTGCCGGAAAGTTGGGATCATCCTGGTGTTCTCTGATGGTATCCATCAAGATGTTCAACGCTTCCTCGTCAGAGAGCCCAGCAGCTTTTGAAGCAATATACTCTGCCACAGCATTGGTTCCATCCTCCCTCGTTCCATAATACTGGCCAACATGCGCCTGGAGCAAGATATCGGCCTCAGTGATGTTGACCCGAGCCTTCTTCTCCATGTCATGTTCGACTTCAATAACATCGTTAGGATTCTCAGCAATGTCGCCCTCGTAGTAAGGGTCGGTCACCTCAACCGCGGAACTCATAATACGTAACCAATTGATATGCTAAACAACTGCTAGCAGTATGTGGCAAGCGTACCCCCATACTTAAGTAGTGGAGCTAGAGGTTATAATCCCTATTGGTTCGTATGTCGATCTGCGGGGTATCAATATTTTTTTCTACGCCAATCACTGTACGTGCAAACAGCTAAATGTCGCATCAGTTCAAGTCATAATATCGAGTAGTAGATCCAACAGGATTGATAGTGCTCTCTCTCATGTTTTCATCTGCACATTTGGTTGCGTCCGGTATACATGAAATGTCGCATGATTCCAATAATGATGGGCATCACCTCTATTAAGAAGTACCGGAAAACCCACCGACTCGGATTCCGTCTTCCCCACACACGACATTCGGTTAAATCAGAGCGATAAATAACCAAATACCAGTCAATTGGATGATCACCCGGATATATTGTCCGTTTTGCCTGCATTGGCCGATGCCTGGCGGCGGGGGGACACAGTGCGATCGTGTGCTTGCCCAGCCGACGATAGCCGTACAATGCACTTTCGGGCTTATCTTGCGGGTTTATCGGTAGTTTCGAAACGGTATTCATCACGCTATCCCATCGGCTTTTCCTTGGCTCTGCACGATACCCCGCATCAGCATGAGTCGCATTCGTGGCGAATTGAGTCAAGAGATTCTGACTCCGACTGCCTCGGAAATTTCTAACCAGTATCTAGACGTAATGAACTCATATAGAAATCATATTCTGCTAGTCCTGTTTAAATAAGGAGTACTCGACATTTACCTAATTTGCAAAGTGGAGCACATTTGTAGGTAAAAGTGGGGGGCAAAAAGAAGCGCAGTAAACGGGAAGGCTATCGTGAAATACCATACCAAATTCGGCAAGTATTTTTAGTCCATGAGCAGGCGGGGGTTAATCGTCTGATAGCAGGCTTACGACATTTGAGTACTGCTATCGCCAAATTCTAGAGTATTTTAAAACACAATTTAGCAGTTAGCTGGAGTAGCCAATTGAATAATGATTTCCACCGAATCTCTGACTTTCAGGGTCTATGATCTTAACGTTCGGTATGCCTGTGAAAGCCCTATGCCTGACGAGCTACCCTGGGCGCACCGTAAAATTGGCGTAATTGCCAATATTAATTTCCACGCCGCTTACGGCAGCTCAGTTGTCTGTCTTCAAGAAGTTCTACACCATCAACTTCTTGATATAATGCGAGGGCTGGGCCCAAAGTGGACTTACTATGGTGTGGGTCGAGAGGATGGACTTGAGCAAGGAGAATTTGCACCCATCCTATACAAAACAGAAGACTGGAACCCTGTTTCATCATCCAGTGTTTGGTTAAGAGAAAATGACTGTCAGATTCCTGGAAGTGGATGGGATGCAGGCCAGAACCGAATCCTAACCAATTGCGTATTGCAGCACAAAGCTTCAGGACAGCAAGCCAGCTTTTTAAACACTCATCTGGATGATAGGGGAAAAGTTGCTCGCGTTGAGTCAGCCAGGATGATTTTGACCATAATCTCTGATTTGAAATTTCCATCCATTCTGGCGGGGGATTTTAATGCTGAGGAGGACCACGATGCATATTCCATTCTGTCAAAAGAGCTGGTTGACTCTGCTAAAGCTGTTGGTAAATTCCATAGCTTAGGATATGACAACACTTATACAACCTTTTCGGTTGAAAAAGGTCCCGGTGCGAAGATAGATTTTCTCTGGACTTCGAGAACAGTAAAAGTCAGGAACTTTGCCATACTGGAGAACAAATCGCATGGTATTGTATTTAGTGACCATAGACCAGTTATAGCCGATTTTAGCATCTGAATGCAAATATAGTCTTTCTGAGCTAGTAGAAAGCTAGAATTCGAAGCCGGTGAATTCTTCTAGAAGTGCTGAAACGATCTAGACATAGTTTTGGTAGTTTTCTAGTCTGTGAGGACTGAAGGGCCTAAATCTAATTCGAGAAGTAACAAATAATAAAGAAAAAGATGTGCATGCAATGCCAGTGTTTGAAACCGATGTGATTTACCTCCAAAAACATAATATTAATGTCGAATGAGGAGAGTGATTTTACTTGCACGCCAGCACTGCGAGGTCAGTTTTGAAACCCATGAGGCAATTTATCATCGACGAGAGAGTGTGGAACACGAAAATAATTCTCGTTTATCAGTTTCTTTGTTGGTTCTTGGGTTTTAGGAATAAATTTGTTTTAATGCCCAGAATTGTCTCGTCAAGTTTCTAAAACGAGTTACTGTCCTGATAAGGTCATCGTGTATCGTCGATCGATAATTTCCAGAGACCGAAACTTGCCGGGGTACACATCCAAATCCAGCATTGAACCATTGCACAATATATAGTCCTCGGAATCGTCTGCAAGCGATCTATTCTCGCTCATATTAACTGGCAGTATAGCATCAGATCACTCTGCTGTTAGCAACTGAAGACATTAAAGTGCAATACACAAGTCAGCGAGCGGAATCTAAGTATTCGGGAGAAGGCTTAATATACCAGGCATTCATAGTTTTATGATGCTTTAACTAGTCGCCAATTTTTATGATTTGCGAGCTGCCCAGCATTTGCTTCGAATAAAAGAGCTAAGAAGGAAAGGAGTAGGCGGTCGGACTCAAACAGTTTCAGTATGACACAGTACTTCGACATTAAAGGCCAAAGCCACTAATGCTGATGAGGAAACAATCTCCTCTTATGCGGCGTCGTATACTGCATCGAAACCACGAAGTTGGTTAGCTCATATCAAGATTAATTCTGAAGCAAGAACTCGAGTCCGATAATAAAGGACAAGAGGAGCCTACACCACTTTAGATGGTTTGATGTCCAGCTAGTGGACTGGAAAGAGAACCTAACCAGAGTCCAATCAATGTACGGTGCACAATTGGCACGATCGGGAAACATGCTTTGAGGAGAATTGGACACTGGCGTATCTAACGAATTCTTTCAAGCTTGATGCTACTGACGCTTCAGCGCTCGCCTGCACGGCGATGGCCACTAGGGCTTCAGTCATGACCAAAAGCTTGTTTCAAGCGTAAACAAAAGCATCACGAATCCTTAGGTTGCAGTTTGGCTGTTGGTTTCCGGCAGAGCACTCTGCTTACTATCGCGAAACGATGCACTTTCCTTGCGGCAAATTGTATGTCGCGAGCAAAACTTTGCTATCACTAGACTGTGTCCAATATCAAGCTTGCATCCAAGTTCTGAGCCTGTCGGAAGTGTATCAAGAGCGGGCAGGAGCCTTCGACATATCAATTTCTAACGATGTTTAAGACAATTTCAGATAACAGCAGCAGGCTATCATCTTTCAAAGGATGCTTTCTATTTCAGTTTTTATGTTCAAAACTTCAAGACGAAATAAAATTAATAAATTATTATAGGAGTTACGCGTTTTCGTTCGCGGTTGGTTTTCTACCAAAGTAACTTTTCCTGCCAAACCTCAATTCACAAACACCAAGCCAACTTTGTTTGATCAAGTGTCCGGATATCATGTCGAAGAGGACCAGTGGGAATGGGTTGAGGAATAGGTCGGGGACTCCGAAGAGGAAAAATAATAGTAGTCAAAAGGAAGATTCACTAACAAAAGACGTCGAGCAGACTAATCGCTTCAGAGGTCATTCCAGACGTCCGTCAGCATCAATCCCTGCATCGGGTCTATCACCGTTTATTGGCTCACCTTTGACGGAATTTCTTTCTGTATTTAAGCCTGCTTCTACACAATGGGTTGCTAGATATGTGTTTATATCCTTTGCACTGATACTTCGCGCCGCTGTGGGGCTTGGTAGCTATTCGGGCCAAGGTTCGGAACCAATGCATGGTGACTTCGAAGCCCAGAGACATTGGATGGAATTGACAATTCATTTACCCCTAAAGGATTGGTATTATCATGATCTTGAATGGTGGGGATTAGATTATCCACCCTTAACGGCGTACCATTCGTGGCTCCTTGGCAAGATTGGGTCCTTTTTCAACTCTAGTTGGTTTGAACTTAACACTTCTCGTGGCCTCGACGATTACAACCTAAAGTCCTTTATGAGATCAACAGTCATCTTCAGTGAACTTCTGCTGTATATCCCTGCTGTGCTTTGGTTTGTGCGATGGAACGGCAAAATGTCAAAGCTCTCTTCCATTGACCAATCGGTAGCGTCGGCCGCAATCCTGTTCCAGCCAAGCCTCATTCTCATAGATCACGGCCATTTCCAATACAACACTGTCATGCTTGGACTAGCTCTCCTCAGTCTGGTGAGCATCGCACAAGGAAATAGACTCACCGGTGGTGCCCTGTTTGTGTTATCGCTCTGCTTCAAGCAGATGGCACTCTACTACTCCCCCGTAATATTCGCTGCTCTCCTCGGTGACTGTATCTTTCCTCATATCAACGTCATTCGATTCGTGCTGATTGGTGCGGTGACTGTTACAACGTTTGCCGTCATGTTCGGCCCATTCTTTTTTGTGGGCGGCATCTCCCTTCTGAAGCAGTCCATTCATCGTATTTTCCCATTCGCCAGAGGACTTTGGGAAGATAAAGTAGCAAACCTGTGGTGTACCGTCAACACATTTGTGAAGCTGAAGCAAATATTTGATAATCAACAGCTGCAGCTTTTGAGTTTGGGCGCTACTCTGCTGTCTGTTATTCCACCCGCAATTATCATATGTCTCAATCCTCAAAAGAAAACGTTACTTGCTTGGGGGTTGTCTGCCAGCGCATGGGGGTTCTTTCTGTTCTCGTTTCAAGTTCATGAAAAGTCAGTATTAGTGCCACTCATGCCGGCCACAATGCTGCTGAGCAGCGCTGATGGTAATATAGTGGCTGTTGTGGCATGGATCAACAACATTGCCATGTTCAGTTTGTATCCACTGCTACAGCGAGAAAATCTCGTGCTGCAGTATGCGGTCATGACATTCTGCTGGAATTGGCTTATTGGTAACTTTTCTCGACCATTATCCTCAACACTACCCAAGAGTTGGTTGCTAAGGCTAGTCGTGGTGGGAAGTTATGCAGGCGCTGCAATTCTGCATGTGTCTGAATATATGCTATCGAGGTTGGCCGCGCCACCGGCTCTCCTGCAGACAGTAATAGAGCGCTATCCTGATTTCTGGGTAGTTACCAACGTTACTCTGAGTTTTGCATGTTTTGTTATATTTTGGCTTTGGTGCTTGATTAACCTCTTCAGCCACACGTCTAATTAAAAACTTGTACTCTAGAATGCATTTCCTAACAACATTGTGTACTAATATAAAGAGGTGCTTAATTGGCGTACTTGGAGCGACCCCGCAAACGATGGCCAAGGCGATATAAAACAAACGGAATTAGGGTTGTACAGACGGCAAAAAACCCTAGCAGCGATGATCCCCATGCAACGGGAAACCGTGGAGTAGCCAGTCCCTTGTACATTGCCTGTCCAAAGAGAGGAAATGCACACGCTGTTGCCGAGCGTAAAAATGCATTTCCAGCGAACACAGATGCAATGTATCTTGGATAGCTTGCTGCCAGGTACGAAAACGCAGTTTGAAAGATGTTGAAGGCAGCAAGAACGAAAAATATTTCTGATATGACTGGCAAGGCCCAGTGAATGTGGGCCGTCCATCCGAAGAAGAAGAGTGCAAAAGGAAGAAATCCTCCAACCCACATGGATAGTATCAAATAGGATTCCGGTGTCATGGTATCGTTTTTCTTGCGAGGGTTGACGACGGTCAATACAAACACCACGAGTACCAAATAAGCTAGAATGCAGCCAACACAAAAGCCAAAGTAAGCGAGGCCCAGTTCTATTAGGGTGAAGTGATAGATTCCTTCAAATACTAGTGGGAACGCCTCAAAAAAAAGGTAAAAGGAGCCATATACAAGAGCGATATACAGATCAAACGCCCATACTCCCGGTTCTGTAACAATGAGTACGAAGGGCCGATAGAGAATCTCTTTCACATATGCGCGAGTATCCATATCCTTGTCTATCTTCTCGGCCACGGTGTAGTACCTTGAATCGCCTGTTTGTTTCCGGAGACGGGTAGCGCGGCGAGAGAGAATATTTGCGTGCAGAGTTTCTGGCAGGAAGAAAGAGAGCAAGACAAAGCATGCTATACAGATCCACATTAAAAGCCAAAAGATATAGCGCCAGTCCTTCCATACAATCATGGAGGCACCGAGAAGTGGTGCGATGACCGGTGCTGCCACTGCTCCAACTGACCAAACTCCTAGGTACAGAGGAAGTGAGAGGCCGCTGTACATGTCACCCACAGTAGCCCCGCCGATAGACATGGCCGGAGATGAGAGGAAGCCAGTGATAAATCGAACAATTATAAGGCCTACTATATTAGGAGCCAGCGCGGCGGGGATTTGCAAAATGACAAATAATGGCAGCGTGGTCATGTAGACGGCATTTCTACCGATAGATGTGGCTTCAGAAAGGGGTGAGAATATCATTGGCCCGAGCCCATAGCCTAGAACGTATATGGACAGGTTGAGAGTCGCCACAACATGTCCGACATGAAATTCATCTTGGATTTGCTGTTGGCCTGGGGTGTATATTGATGAGCCCATATATGTGGCACATGTCAGATACATGATCTGAACCATTATGAATGCTTTCTTGACCTTGGACCAGTTCTGTGGATTTTCAGCATCATCAGGACCATTCCAATCAACCAGAAATGGGTCGGAAACTACACCCGCGTGACTCTCTTTATTTTCGCTGTCGACTTCGCGTTCCAATTGTCCTGCACTAATACTCGATGATTCTGATGATCCTACTTCTCTGCATCGCACGTTTGTTTCTCCTTGAGGCTCATATCGGGACTCTTGAGGCTGGAACTTGTGATCTAGTTGAACAAGGCCCGTCCACTCCAGAAAGTCCCCTACCACGGTGTTTCGAAATCGCTCTGCCATAATTATCGAGAATAAATCGCTGCTACCATGACCCGAGATTTATACTTCATAGTGGCATCTCAATTTATCTGCAAAGCCCGTAAACTCCGCATGCAAGCATGACAGCCAGTCGATAATGCCCTGTCTTGGCCTCAAAGATTTGCCGTGCCATTATTTGTAATCCAGCAGTGTCAGCATAATGACAGTACAGCAAATGCGGGCTTACCGAGTCTGCACGTTGGCGAAGCGTATGTCCGGCTGATATGACGGAAGTCAGTACCGCAAACCCCGATAAGTCCACCTAAACCCCGAAGTCAAATGTAACACCGATATTTGTAAGCGACGTTTATCTGCTAACTTGGCATCTCATTTTTTTGTTACTTGCATGCATGCTTGGATGTATATTGCGCGTCAATTTAAGGTCTAATATGCATGGTTGGACTCTTGACGTATCCCAAGTGAAATTTTATTACGAAACCCACTCTGAGACGACCACCAGTGTCCACCACCCACTTGTGACGGCATTGTAATATCTTGGGATATTGCTGTTGCGGGTACTTCCCAGTTTTCCTATTGATAGAATCTTCCGTTAACTATGCGCACTGCGCAGGGTGTTTCTGTTAGAGAGTCCGGTGGGTATACCAAATCCGACTTAGACTGGACGGCGGTGGAGGAAAAGCCCAAGTTAACGAAACAATGATATGAACTTTATCTTTTGCGGTAGTATTCTTGTGAAATGTGATGCGACCTATATACTTTCGTCTTTACTGACAGTGAGTAATTGATACAAAAGGCTATTTGAAACTGGAGGGTACCTCTAGAGCGTGTCCCGATTGCTCGGCAGACTTAAGTGCCTGCTCTACTATGGCAATGTCGAGATAAGCGTGCTCAGGGTTTAACAAGGCGGCAGGCTTGCCGTCGAGAATTGACTGAGCAAACGCGTCTACTTCACGGCATACCGCAGGTATTCCGTCATTGTCTTCGAAGGATTCTTCGTGAACTTTGGGCTCGCCTCTTTTCTGATACTCCAGCTTGCCTGGCATCATGGAAACGTAACCGTTCTCACATTCGACGGTGATCTCGAATAGTGGCTTGGTTGTACCGAATGAAACAGAGAAACTTCCGGTAGTACCATCCTTGAGCTCCATTGCAGCGTTGAGCGTATCCACTGGAGGTAAATACGGTCTATTTTGACTACTGAACCCTGCCACGCGCACAATAGGGTTCTCATAGCCCAACATGTGCCTCAAGCCGGCAACAAAATGAACACCCCCGTCCAGAACAAATCCTCCTTGGTATTCTGGGACAGTTCTCCACGGAGTCTGATACCACTTGTTGCTCTCCTCCATAAAACGATGCACCTGAATCGTGAAAGTGTACAGCTTTCCGTATTCCTTGACTAATTGATGCGCGCGCTCAAATACCTGCATGTATCGAAAGTTCTCCGCCACAGAGTAGATAGTAGTGGGGGCGACATTTCTATGGAAAGTTATGAGGTCTTCAGCTGTCTTGATATCTTTTGCAATTGGTTTTTCCGAGAGCACATTTTTACCGGCAGAGAGAGCCTTCTTGATGATATCCGGGGTCTGAATGATAGGAAGAGCTACAATCACAGCTTGGATATCGACCCGCTCGAGCAGCTTGTCAATTCCGCCATTGGAGTCCTCAGAATAGACATCTACACCTGAAATACCTTCTATGAGTTTTTCAGCGGATTTGCGTGATCGGGAGTAGACTGCCTTCAGTGATAGCTCCGGATTGCGGAGAACGGCAGGTAAATGCTCTTCCTGTGCAAAAATGCCAGCGCCGAGAATAGCGATTCCAATTGAGTTTGAATTTGTCATTAGAATACAAGTGGGGACTAAATAATCATGGGATCAGGAATTCTATTTTGTATTTATACTTTTTGGTGATATGTTGTATTTTCTCAGGCGCGTGGGGAGTGGATCGGAAAAGCCCTGCATATCCGAACCTGCTAGCTAGTAGAAGCCCTCTTCACTCATGCTTTCAAAATCAAGTACCTGAGATGTGAGTGTTTCCATGAGTGAGTTGCTGAACTCGTACAAGTCTTCGGAAATGGGTAGGCGCGAAGTAATGGCTGGAACTTCTACCAGGAGATCTAGTCCGTTTGCAGTGGGTTCCCGTACCACATGCTGCCGGATTTCGGTGCGCAACTCTTTAAGCACTATCATAAATCGCTCAGCGAAAACGTTCTTTTTTGTATTTTCCTTGAGAACCTGCTCACAGTTTTCCGCGGCAAGGAAAAGGTTGGGCAAGTCCATACCGGGAAACATATTGTGAATGGTGTGGACATAGACAATCAAGATGGCATTTATGGAATTGTAAACCAGAAACCAGCCGTCAAGCAGGCCACGGTGTATCAGGTCTAGTGTGAGGGCAATGACGCTTCCGGATACCGATAAGCAACAACTGGTAGCTTCCTGCACCCAATCATCGCCAAATTGAGCGGGGGAGGCCATCAGAAAAGGCCGGTAAATGATGGTCTGGGCGTGGAAATACGCAGTGATTAGTAGGACTCGGGCATTTCGCAGGATCGGCGTACGGGGATCTGCCTCTGGTTTATCTTCGTCCAGGTACGACGGTAATTCCCTCTTCCACATGTCCAGCCGCTCGAGGAGAATTGTGGCCGTTTCCTGATTAACTGAGCGTCGAGCAGAGTAGAACTTGGCCATAATCTCCGACACCAGCAACGTCAGCTGAGCATGTTGTCTGGTGGCTTCAGTCAGGCAAAATCCCGGTGAGGTCTGTGGTGCAGATTTGTCAGTTTCCATGAATGTGAGGTCTTCATCGTCCAGTGCCGAAGGCAGTTCCTGATCAATATCCTGATCAAACATGCCACACGGCCTTCCCACCACGACACTTATCATTCTATCAATGACATATAGGACCCAGAACGTGCGCCGCCGTAGCTCCCTGTTGATAACTCCACCCTTCTGTACATTTCTATGAAGACCAATTGTTTGGGCTAGTCGGATTGTCTTTCCGAGCACTGTCCATGAGTGATCCATCCGTGATGACATGGCAAGAAACAAAACCATCAAAATGTGAGCCTGTACACATGTAAGGCTGGCCAAGTTTCGGCAGGATTCTAGCTGTCTCTCCGCAGCCAGGAAATATGGAACTCCTGCATTTGGTACCGAATCCAACTGTAGCGATGCCAGGGCGAAGATCATAAATAGAGTAGCGCATATGCCACGGTCCAGGCCGGCACCCGACATGATTAGCTTTCTGTCCGAGTAGAATGAGTTGATCTGGTCCTCCACTGTCGGGCGATGGAGAATTCTATTCGTAGAGGCGATATAGTCAAAGTAGTAAGCGGCGAGCTTATGTGCTTCATTGAGAGACGGCAGCACGAAGCTGGCCGCATCAAAGTCTGGAATCTTGGAGTTTCCAAATGAAAAGCGTGCTACTGGATTGTGCCGTTTGAGTCTCTTCATGGCCCTGTCCAGAAACGCGATGGATGAGGTGCCACCGATTTCCCCGGACTCACCCTCGGCTTCGGTCTCGTTACTACTACTGCTATTGCCGCCACTGCCGTTCACTGGTCTATCGTCGGCGGCTATCAGTTGTACCACGCGGTTTCCCCTGTTATATGGAGCGTTGAAGTGGCAATCTGCCTTTGTCGTTCTACACCTTCTACAAGGCTGCTCTCCACTACATTTAAGCTTCTTTGCCTTGCACGCGTCGCACGCTCGCGTAACCTTTGTTCTACCGCCGTCGACCTTTTTCGTAATCATTTTACCGGGGCATTGGCGATAACTACGAGAAAAAAACAACGATCGAGGAGTATCCGAAACAGTATTTCCGAGTGGAGAAGAGTTTATAAACTCCAATGTCGGTTAAAGGCCGGATTTCCCCCAGGTTTCGGAAATGCACAAACATTTCCGGATTGACCTTTTCCGGGTGGAGAACCCCGCTTAAGCTCCGCAGCCATCACACTGAACCACGCCAGGCACCGCATTTTGGGTTGCATAACCGCATCACTATAAAAACAAAGCGAGAGGAGTGTCCTGCTCCTCAGTTACAAGGTTCATAACATGGGTGTTGAAGTTACGAAGGTTGAAGAACAGTTTATCGAAAACCTCGAAGACCACCAGGTGCTGTCAAAGCCGGCCTCTCGCTTGGCTCAAGTGTTGGCAGCTGAGCCTGCTAAGGCTTTCTCCAAGTCGAGTTTGAAATTATACTGCTGCTTGTTTGTTGCATTCGGGTGCAGTATGACCCAAGGGTTTGATTCAAACACCTTTGGTGGTTGTTTGGCAATGCCGAACTTCAAACAAACTTTTGGTCTTGAAACTCCTCATCAGCAGGCTTTGGCCACGGCTATGTATGTTATTGGAAACATCCCCGGCTGTTTCTTTGCCGCTCATGCTGCTGATCGATTCGGCAGACGATTTGGCATGTTTGCTGGAAGCTGTTTATGTATCGTTGGTGCCATTTGCCAGGCTTCATCCTCAGAGAAGTCTGCCTTACTTGCAGGAAGATTCATCCTGGGGTTCGGGGCAGTGATTGTGCAGACTTCTGGAACCTCATATGCCTCAGAGATGTCTAACCCTGCGTTTCGAGGCGTCACTGCAGGCCTATATCCGGCGTGCTTCTCGGTGGGAACCATGATTGCTACCTTCCTCGAATATGGTCTCAATTTTTTGCCTCACCCTACTCCGATTCAGTATAGACTGCCTCTAGCACTACAAGGTGCACCATCCGTAATGGTGGTGTCTCTGGTTTGGTTTCTACCGGAAACACCTCGATGGTTGTTCGCAAATAACCGTCTGGAAGATTGTCGCAGAATCCTAGTCAAATACCATGGCGAAGGACGTGACGATAGTAAGCTTGTCGCTCTAGAGCTTGAGGAGATGCATGATGTTATTGATCTAGAGGGTTCGGATAAGAGATGGTGGGATATCCGTGCTCTGTTCCGTACTCGTGGCGATAAGTACAGAATGTTTTTGATTCTCTGTGTTGCATTCTTTTCTGAGATTGACTTGCCCCCTACCTCCTACTATTTCCCTGTTCTGGCTGCTAGTGTTGGTATCACCGATGAACGGACTCAACTGCTTCTTAACGCATTGCAAACTCCCGTTCTGTTCACGTTTGCACTTATTGGCCTCAACTTTATTGACCGGTTCGGGCGAAGGAAGCCGCTTATAATAGGCTCTATTGGTATGTCTGCGTCGGTTATTGTTCTCACGGCATGCACAGCAACGCACCACAAGAACGCTGCTATCGGTGGCGTTGGCATTGCATTTGTCTATGTATTTTTGGCGATATTCGCGATGTCATGGACTCCAAATCAGACACAGTATCCCAGTGAGATTCTTCGCTTCCAGACTCGTGCTAAGGGCGTTGCGTTCTTGAATTTGGCACTCAACTGTGTCAAGCTGCCGAACACTTATATATCGCCGATCGCCATTGCCGCTGTGGGCTGGAAGTACTACATCCTGTACATCTGTACCGATGCATTAGGCGCTATTTGTGTCTATTTCTTCTTTATTGAGTCTCGTGGCTGGAACCTTGAGGAGATTGAAGAGATCTTTGAAAGTCCTCATCCCGTCAAAACGTCGCTCAAGAAGCAAAAGATTTTGAGACGCGATGATGAGATCTTTATCCTCGACAAGACGGTTTAGTTTATAATGACTTTATGTTGTTTAGTTTTAGTGATTATGTTTTGGATTCATAACAGCATTCTTTGATTATGGTTTTAACCCCTTTACAATATTTATTTTCGGAACCTGATTGATTTAATATTGATTTTATAATGAGATACACTGGGTTGGCCCTACTTTCATGTCCTACTGTTAAAGCATTTGAATCTATAGTCATTGTGTAGATATAGAAGGACTGAGATACTACTAGCTCTAATAGTAGTTTATTCTCAAGGTTCAACTACACCGTAAAAGAAAGCTGCCATCAAATGAAAGAAGTCGAGCTTTAAATTTCAGGTTTGTAAAGCGTGAGTATATATATACCAATGAAGTCAACTTCGGTGGTATTAAGAACAAGCAAGCTTAAACCCCCTTTCATTTGATCCATCGCCAAGTTTTCTTTTACATTTATTTCATTAAAAAACTAACATATCAGATTGCTTTATGAAATCTGAACCTTAAAGTCGTGATTTGATTGTAATTTCTGATTTGCCTTTAGCGCCGTACGGCGCCGTCGGCGCATCCCGTGAATTTTCGGACTCTGCAGACAGATTGCCGTACGGCGAGGAGCGCCGATCGGCCAGATTGTTTTAGTGGACTACTACTGTCTATTGCATTATCGTTTAGAATCATTGGGATGGAAAAGTCTGATATTGAAGAAGAATTCTATGTGAAGCGGGTGAGTCCCGGAGCTTTTACATACAAAGAGGCCTTGGAGATAGGAGAGATCCTTGTGAGATCATTTAGATCGAGTGATACTTCGAGATATATTGGTGGCAAAGAATATGATTTCGATGAGGATCTCGAGATATTGTATGGCCAGCAGGTCCCAAAACCGCTTATCAAGTTTACTGGTGCATGGGCTAGAACGGTTCACAATATGGTGCTATCAAGTGGATCTGATACATATGTGATTTGTTCAAAGGGGACCAAGGAAAAGCGAGAGCGAATTGTGGGCTCAGCCGTTTGGTTCTACCCCTACCATCTCAGGGACCCTCTTGAGGAGGAGTTCGGACGTAAAGGTCTCTTTTGGAGGCTCTACGTGTTCTGGATCAATCTCAAATATAAGGTTATGGACCTCCTTGCATTTGGCGAAATCGCCGGACCCAAAGCGAAAAGGCAGCCGGTGTTAAATGAAAGACAATCGAATTTCATGCGTCTGCTCGTGGATTCAGCTCACACTAAAAACAGTATGGACGACCTTACCGGTCTTAGTTATGAGGAGAAAGTAGATGCAGAATACCCCTCGTCCGCCATGGTCTACTTGAGTTTCTTCAATATCCTCCCCACATATCAAGGTCAAGGCTTGGGAAAGACTCTATTAGGGACATGCCTAGAAAGAATTCCTTGCTCTCCTACACCCTTCCCCGATGGAACAGAGGGACCTCAGAAGCTTGTTATAGATGCATCTGAAGCCGGCGCCCACTTGTACTCGAAGTTCGGGTTCAAGATGAACGGCAAGGGTCTCAACGTAGCCATTGATTCCTATACTATCTCAGCTAGTCGAATGCTGTTGAATAGAGGTGTTTTTGGAAATTGAAATCGCTGCAATTTGTTTTGGTGCAATTTGGAATCTGAAACACTGCAAGAAACGGGGCCGATAACCTAATGCGGCAATGACTTCCATTCACTTCTGCGATGACGGCTGAACCTTGTACCAAGAGCAAGTCCAGCTACTGTGCAGTTGTCACTAGCGTATTATATTGCCAGAATACGTAAAACCCAATTCTTTTCGAGATGGAAAACTTATACTATATGGATGGAAAGCTATTAGAGCGTTCGTTAAACACGGAAGCGTGAACATGACTATAGATTTAGATTTAGATACACGTGTAGTGATTAGGGGGCATTGAATGAAATAAAAACCATAAATTGAGATATCTTAGTACTCTAGTCGTCTAGTAGTCCTCATTAACTTCGCCTTGAGCCACGGGAACGATTTCATCTACAGGATGAAAGGGGTCAACTTCTGTAGACTTGAACTTTCTGGCGCTGACCTTCTGAGAGAAGAGCATATCCAGCTCGGCGTAAGTACGGCCTTTGGGTTCAGGCAACCTAAAATAAGTCCAGATAAGACAGAGAACAACCAGTCCCCCGTAAAACAGGCCAGACTTTGCGCCCCAGTTCCACGACGTTACATTCAACATGTGGGGCACCAAGACACCATTAAGAATACCAATAACATTGTAAAGATTTCTGGCCAAAATAATTGTCTTGGTTCTGAGTCGGTTTGAAGAAAGTTCGGGGACCAACGAATAACAAACCGTTCCTACCGTAACATCATACACAAACGTTTCAACAAGCATGAGCGATGCCAGAGTCCAGAGCGCGGCCTTGTTCGATGACGAAATAAATCCCAAGAATCCCATTAGCAATAATATAGTACTCATAATACTCAATCCCGCAATATATAACGTTCGTCTGCCAAAATGCTTCATAGAAAACCATGATAGAAGCGTTCCCAGGAATGCCATAGCTGTAAGGCCAAGACTCATATCGAAAGAAGCACTTGGGGCCAGGCCAGCCTCTTCAAAGAAATATGTACCCTGGAGAGCCGTGCATAGGTTTTGGGTAGCCCATGTAACACAAGCGATTTCGGTTCGACGAAGTTCGGTGCCCTTAAAGCAATCCCAAAAGTTTGAACCCGAAGTCGTTCTCAGTTCGAGCTCATGTGTGTGTACCATCATGGCCACTGTCTTCTCAGCAGCGTCATCACCCTCATCTCCCACTCGGCTGGAAAGACGTTTGACAGACTTTAGAGCATCTTGAGTTCTACCTTTTCGCACAAGCCACCATGGAGACTCCGGGGCCAGGTAGATACCAATGATGAGTGGGACTGGCCAGACCCATTGCAATGCAAAAGGGATTCTATATCCCCAACTGTCTGTTCGATTCAGCAATCCTCTGAGCATTCCTGATGCAATGAACTCGCCAATAATCCAGCAAAGATTAACATAAGTTGTCAAGTAACATCTTAAAACCACGGGGCAGACTTCTGCAGCATACGTAGTGGTAAGAGTCTGGAAGATACCCCAGGGTATTCCCATCAAGATCTCATATACTTGAAGAACAATGATATTGTTGCCAAAGAACGGCATGAATATAAAGGCAATTGTTGAAGCCAACGCCGCTATCATTACCTTTCTGTAGCCAAAACGTTCAGAAGCCCAACCATTAAGGAACAGGCCGATAATCTCTCCAACACCTGCACCATTTCCTAAGCCTGATTGCCAGGCAGCAGTGAGCTGGTAAGTGCCATCTCCGGCGGGTTTTCCGAATTTTCTCTGGAAAGAGGGATAGGCATAAAACGAGCCCATTAGGGAAACGTCAAACCCCTCCATAATAACTGCTGTTGAAAGCAAGACGGACCATCCCACGGCCTTTGGATAAAGCTTCAATCCTTCCATGAGGCTCATGGATGTTTCTTCATTACTTGCCTCTCGGGCATTTTGTAGAAAGTCTTCATCCTTGTAGGTAAAGTTTTCCACGTGCACGGCATCGGTCTTTTCCTCGTCAATCATTTTCGCTTGCTTATCCAATAAGATGAGTAGGGATTAGAAGGCTCTATATATCTTCAACCAGACACCCCACGAAGTTAGAAGCAAAGGAATGCGAAGTAAGCATTTTTCTGTTACCCCGCAAACCAGATCGACTCGGAACTTTCCCCCGATAGCTTAAGCATGATTTGCAAGTCATCGGAGATATAGCGAGAACCCCCCACGGGGTTATACGCCAGTCAAGCTTTATGCCTGCATGGCGGAGGCGGGGTACATGGGGTCAACATACATGCAATTGCATTCAAATTGTTAGTAAACTTTTGCAGAGTAAAATCCTGAACACATTCTTGTGCATATGTCGTCATTGGGCTGATATCGGACAGTAGCCGAGAATTGCGCCGTTATCCAGACGCAACTAACAGCCTACTTAATGTTAAGCAAAGGCTAATCTGGAATTTTCAATTTCGATTGAATTCTCTTTTCAAAGACATTCATTAACATATTGTTTTTTGACAGGTATACAAATATCTTAGAGCTTAACTTGACTGA
This sequence comes from Diddensiella santjacobensis, assembly GCA_030574215.1. Classification (NCBI taxonomy): domain Eukaryota; kingdom Fungi; phylum Ascomycota; class Dipodascomycetes; order Dipodascales; family Trichomonascaceae; genus Diddensiella; species Diddensiella santjacobensis. The sequence continues at coordinate 143,672 of JAJMEO010000020.1, forward strand.
GTTGCTCTTCCGATTCACTTTACAATAGCAACAAACGTCGTCATTTCCTTAACTTAACCCTCCACCGGAGAGTCGCCGTAAGGACCCCCATGCAATTGAATCTTACCATGAGCTCGCCGAATATTGAAGACCTGTTTTCCTCTGTAGATGCCACGTTACGCGTCGATCGCAAGACGGCATCAATTCTGGAACTCACCAAAGCAACCCCCGCGTTTTCTAAATCCGATGCAGATCTAGGTTCTCCTAAATACGCAGTACGGAACATCGCACTTGTTAGAGCAAAGCAATGTTGGTTAGAGCCCCGGACCGGGTCTCACAAAAGTGGGGATGCTTTCAAGTTTGACATTGATGACGAAGTTGCAGTAGTAGTTTTGTTTGAACTACAAGACGGAAACCATATTGTATTGTTGCCTATCTCCGGAACTGACAATTCTTGTACCACATATATCAAGTCACGTTCTGGTAATCTTTTGCTTCATTGTGAAAATGATTCTGATAGTCCTCAAGACGATGGTCTAAGAGTTTTGATTGGTTATGGGAATGATCCTAATACAGTGTTGACTGATGTGGTGAAGTACAGCAGAAGCTCACCTTCCCATTTGCACAATGAATCCAAGAATTGGCAATTGAAATGGTACGATTCTCTTATTTATTGCACTTGGAACAGTCTTGGAGATTGTATGGATCATAAAATGATTATCGATGCTTTGGAGGACTTACATACTGCTGGGATCCGTATTGGAGGAATTGTTATTGATGATGGTTGGCAGAGTACAAACCACGCTCGTGAATTATATTCAACTGAAGCGAATAAAGACCGTTTTCCCAAAGGTTTAAAGGGCCTGGTGTCAGATATCCGTAAACTGTATCCATATATTGCCGAGATTGGTGTTTGGACGGCACTTTTTGGCTTTTGGCAAGGAATTGAAGATAACTCGGAAGTATACCACAAGTATAAAACCATCAAAACTTATATTCCCCATTCTAGGCGTGATATCAATTTGGTACATCAGGATGATGTGGCAAAGTTCTTTGATGAATACTTTGGCTTTCTGAACCAATCAGGAATCACTTGCGTCAAAATCGACAATCAAGTACATGTTGATCAGATTGGAGACCAGTTAGTGCGAGGAAAGATCTGGAAAAAATACCAGGAAGCTCTATGGGAATCTTCTTTGAAGTATTTCTCAGGCAAAATTATATACTGTATGGCCATGATTCCAAATATCATGCAGTATGCCATGCAGCGCGATTGTCCTGGAGAACCAATCCCCGTATTCAGAAATTCGGATGACTTCTTCCCAGAAATCATGGAAAGCCATTTCTGGCACGTCTACATCAACTTCTATAACACTATCTATACCGGCAAGCTCAATGCCCTGTTGGATTACGACATGTTCCAAACAAAGCTTCGTTTGCAACAAACTTCCCCCGTGTTTCGTGCCGCACCGGCCTTGCACGCAGCTGTCCGGGCTATATCTGGAGGCCCTATATACTTCACCGATGCACCTCGTCTTCATGATTTCGATTTGATAAAGTCTTTCTCTGCAAAGGACGGTACTGGGAGGGACATTGTTCTTCGATTGGACAATGCTCCTACTCCAGTGGATTTTTATCAGCCGTACGAAAGCAAGAAGTTTGTGAGGGTCGTAAACCAAGCTGGAAACTCCTCTGTGGTGGGCTTCTTCAACCTTTCGGACACAAGTTTGACAGAATCAGTATTGTTCAACCAGTTCAAGGTCTCTGGGGGTTCAACGAATGGCCAAAAGTACCTCTTACGATCATACAAGAGTGGCGATATCTGGTCGCCTGAAATCGAGAAGCATATCTCGCTGGGTTCTGGTGAATGGGACATTGTGACCGCGGTTCCCGTCAAACACTCGTTTGCCGCGTTTGGTCTCTGTGACAATATATGTGGCGTAGCAGTTCTGGATCACGGTGTCGAGATAACGGCAGGTGGTGATAAGCTTAAGGCAACTCTGAACCTGAGAGCACTTGGAACGCTTGGAGTCTATGCAGACTTCAACTACAAATCCTTGCGAGCTGACGTCAACGGTCAAACTGTAGATGTCGTGCGTGGGACGGACGATAAGTTTATAACCGTCGACCTCAAGGGTATTTCTAACAAAAATGACCCCAAGACTATTAAAGTTACTTTTACCTTTCATGCCAAGTAGATTCCGCAATGCATGCTCTTGCGGGTGATTAGCGACACAATCTATAGAAAAACCCGGTTTATAAATATTGTGACTATACTGTTTCTGAATTATCTCATGTAAGTCATATTTGAGTAAATCTTATGTGTAATTCGCGTGGTTACTATCGGCGAGTTATCAGTGGGTTGACCTGTGTTCGGTGTTGAGCTGCTTCGGGGATCAAAATGAGACTCGTTTACATGGAAAAGTGAGCGATCTCGGAGCCGAAGTTTACATTGAACCATTTGCTCAGTTTTGCTGTAGCCATAAATTAGCCTCAACGTGCCTCAGATGGCCGCAATAAAACAACAGAAGTCTCGACATGCTTGTGAATACTGTCGGCAGAAGAAGATAAAGTGTGATGGAGTGAGTCCATGTAATAACTGCAGGAGTGCCAGCCAAGCTTGTGAATATATTCCTCTCAAACGGCCGGGATTACCTACCGGCCACTTACAACGGTTGGAGTCTGCAAGCCTGAGACTATTAGCACTAGTTAGTAAGCTGAGAAGTGCTACAAAGGATGGTGGTTCTCTTTTTTCGTCACTCGTGGTTGAGCTCTCATTGCTGTCAGATGAAGAGATCCGAGCCGGCATCAGCTTGCCAGATGAGGAGATAACGTCTCTCATTGATCCTGCGTTGATAAGCGCTCTGAATATCGGTAGCAAGAATACGTCTCCTCATAGTAGTACGTCGGAGCATAGTGGCGTTGAGATGAACTTTTACGCTCCGAATCAAGAAGCAATGACATACGGGTATAGTTCTATATCTCTGGATTCTGACAGAGTAGGGCGATTGAGCCACTCCGACAAGCTGGAGCTTGAGGCGCAAGTGGGAAAGTTTGATCGTGCAGAGTTGTTTGATGTATATGCTGCATATGTCGACGAATGTTTTCCCATGCTCGACAGGCTGAAAGTAAAAGATCTCTGCAGGGGCGACAATGCAGCTTCGGGATCGGAAGCTCTCAAGTGGACAGTGTTGCTAGTGAGCTTGAAGTACTGCAGCTCGAATCTGACAAGTGTATGGGGCATGCGTATGATGAGAAAACTCATGGTACAAACACTAGACAGTGAGCCTGATCTGGCAGTGTTGCAGGCACTGGTGATTCAGGCTATCTACTTCTATTCTGAGGGTTTCTGGATAGATTCATGGATGGCTATGGATCGGGCTATTGCCATAGCTATAGCGGCCGGGGCAGACGTTAACGTTGAGAATGTCTATTTGAGAAGGACATGGAAGTGTTGCTGCATTATTGACACGATTGTTGCGATAAGATTGGGAAGGAGCCCTCAAATACCTGCCGGGAGGCATTCTCTGTTTCCTGAAGATGATTTTTCAAGGGATGAAATTAGCTGGGTATGGCCAAAACTTTGCGAGAATAATAGAAGTGGGTTGGACCAACCATTGCAGACCATAAGTACATTCAACCTGTTTTCTCGGCTCATGACTATAATGAGCAAATTGGCATCCGGCACGTCGTCTAGTCTATGGAGGTCTCCATATGAGGATAAAGCGGACTCTTTGACCTCTAGCTTAGCGGATGATCTGAAGGAATGGGCCACACTGATGCCGGAAAGATGCATTTTTCCGTTTCTATCCGAAACAGAGGGTCTTCGAGTTCTACCTCATAAGGCCAATCTAATGCTGGCTTATCTATCTCTAACTGTCCTCATTCATTCTTCACAGACACGAGTGTTCGATGGTCTACTCTCTCCGGAGAGCATAACAACATTTGCAGTCAACCTGCTCACAAGTTTCAATAATTACTTTGCAACGGCCGAGTCCACACCCACGACAGAGTTCTACGTCAGTTGCTGTATAGCGATGGGTGAAAATCCCGCCATTCATGGCAATTACTATCAAGTCAACCAAGATGCAATGTTATTCCTTTCAAACTTTCTTCGGACCCTTTCTGATTTCTGGGCAGGGCGAAAGTACTGTAGCAAAGCCCTAAAAAGGCGAGATTTAGAACTATTTATTGATTAGATGTAATAGCCGGTAATTGCCGCTTCCGGAATGGGATTTGGAAATCATGGAAGCTTTGGAAGCCATCGAAGCATTGTCGATCTCGGGGGATCGCTGCTCCGCAAGCAAAAGTGGGCGATCTGCAAGCATCGTTCCATTATTAACTACTGGGAGCGATCCGGTGGAGCACTCTTCCGGAAGCCAAGTTTACAGCCAGACTCTCGATGCGGATCAGGACTATAAAAGCACATAATATTCGCGTTTGAATCTAGCTGAAGGACAAGATTTTTAAAGAAAAAATGGTTGTTCCTAAGAAAGCGTTGATTGCGATTACAAGCTACCACGGTGATTTCTATCCCGACGGCAGCAAGACTGGTCTGTTCTATACTGAAGCATCCCATCCCTATAAGGTGTTCAAGGACAATGGATTCGAGGTTGTATTGGCTTCTGAGACCGGCACATACGGTCTCGATGATCATTCTGTTACAGATGATTTCCTAAGCAGCGAGGATAAGGTGATCTACGAAGATGCGAATTCCGAGTTCAACCGGGCTTTGAAAGGCATCAAGAAGGCTTCGGATCTTGACGCTAAGGACTTTGGTCTGTTCTTTGCTTCGGCTGGTCATGCAACCCTATTTGATTATCCAACTGCCAAAGATCTTCAAGATATCGCATCAGAGATCTACGCTCATGGAGGCATTGTTTCCGCTGTTTGTCACGGACCTGCCATCCTCCCTGGAATCAAGGACAAGTCTACCGGAGCCTCTATCATCAAGGGCAAGAAGGTCACGGGATTCACTGATATCGGTGAAGAACAGCTGGGGCTCGATAAGGTTATGGACAAGTTCAAAGTGGAGGGAATCCAACATCTGGCAGCTGGTGCCGGTGCCAATTACGTTTCTCCAGGCCAGCCTTTTGATGCATTTGCCGTCACTGATGGCCGTCTTGTGACGGGTGCCAACCCTGCTAGCGCCCATGTAACTGCCGAACAGGCAGTTGACGCTTTCAAAGCACTTTAAACTGCTCTTCAGAAATAAATCATATAAACCTAGTTAGATGAATGCAAGTTATGCGGTATCTGTTTACTGTGCTTGGTTTTGAGCGTTTGACCACCTGAACTATCTCATGGCGTTAGGTAATGATGAAGCCTCACTAATTCACTCCTCTTCGTTAAACAACATCTGGCGTTCTGTCATCCGCTGAGTCCACTGTATCTACAGTTACGATACAAATGGTTATTCAAAACTCTATGTGATGTGAGGTAACCTTGTTGAGATTATCGCCCCAGCTGATCTGCAGGCACGGAACGCCGATCATTTAAATGTCGTCTATGGTATAAAACTCAATTGCATATCGTGTTGCTTGAAAATGCCATAAAAATGGAACGGCTGAGAAAGCCCTAGTTTATCAGAGTTCTTCATAGTCAGTGCAACATAGCAGACTATTGGAAAGCAAATTTGCCCCACTTTGGTCATCAATGGCCCTTTCATGATGATCGAGATAAACAACTTAAATGACCCTATTCAGCTAAAATGGTCTGGAAAGGGTGCTAAACGATCAGGGCTTTCGACCAAAACCGTTGCAAGGACTCTGTCGGAATGAGAATCCAGGATGAACATTTCAGCATCGATGTGATCTGAAACGGGCATTTGTGACATGAAATATGATCAAAGCCGGAAATCATCACTAACGCTATAACTAACAATTTCCCGATCTTTCTTCGCATGTAACGGGTTAGGAACATGATGGAGTTCTTGAGTCTAGTCAGAACTTCAGTATCACCGCAGTTTGTTTCTCCTAGCCTAGTGCCTGTACTTTTAGCATAGTAGCAGATGAGATCCTTGGTTCTCACAAAGAGCAATTTGTAAACTGTCTTTGTTTGCTATTCATAGCGTTACCGTCGGACTTGACGCTTATGTCACGATATCGATTGCATTTCTGGACTCTCCTGATGCTTGAAGGGTAAATAGAGAGGCATCGTCTAGATTCGACGTACAATCGATGCTCAGGAAAGAAAGGATGAAGTCGTAACAAACGTGTCAATTATCGCATAAATAATGTCTTGACCTATCAACGAGATCTTCTTTCTCTAGGCTTCTTGGGGTTCATTCTGGTAGCAGCCCTGGCCAGTTCCTGGACTCCTGCCACAGCGTCATTATCAGAAGTGTCCCTGCAATGGAGAAATTGAATGTCTCGCCCTCTGCCCACCAACTCATACATAACTTCTCGCATATTACGGATCAAATTATGATGCAATACTGGTTTGTTTCTGGCGGTTTTATATCCGTTGCGTTCCCAATTATCTCCCCAATCGTCCAAACAGCGAATTCCGTACTCTGAGTTGGTGACGATGGTCAATGCACCCGTATTCCCTCTACGATGGCATTCACGCATAGCGTTGGTCAGTGCTTTATGAAGAGCCGCCAATTCGGCTCTTTGAATGGTCTGTTCACCGCCTACACGAGCACTAACATTTCTACCATTAACTTCCCCATAGAAAACTCCATATCCAGCAGCTGCAAGGTCGGGATTCCCGCCATGCAAGCAACTTCCTCGTGTATATACGACCTGGTTGTCATCACCAAAACTTCAAGCCCTCAGTCAGCTAGGTAAACTTCTCTGATCGAATAAAACTCACTGATTAGCATGGAATTCATCAAGAATATCTCCATCTTCAGATTCCAAATCTGATCCATATAAAAATGTCAAACTCATGTTGTTGATCCAGCTACAAGAAAATTCGCGTCACGCGAGATTATCAAGGAGTTTAAGTTAAACCTTTTAGTTATCGTTAATATTTGGATTGAATTCTTATTTTATTTATGCCAATTATTGTTTTCGAAATGGTCACCTACCCTGTGCCTCTTAAAAAGTAAACATAGATCTGATTTCCTTCGTTTAGATAACGATCCTGAAACAAATTAGCTAGATTCTATCAAATTAACCACTTCTCACGCGTCTCAAGTGCCAGTTTTCGGACTCCTTTGATCTCCGTGGCAATCGCCGCGTATTACGAGCAGAATTCAAGAGGCACCCTACAATTACCAGCAACCACTATGATATACATGACGAACCAATCCCGGTTGAGTGGAGTGAGACGTGATATAAAACAGGATCGCATGACCTTCACTGTTTTCAATTTGACAAATATGGTCATGGAAAAGCAACTGTCCTACTGTTGACGGCTATGAGTGCAAGGGACACATTGCCAACTACTGAAAGAATGCTACTTGTCAGACCTGCAATGAATGCTGCGGAACAAACCAGCAAACTTCACGAAGGATGCTTCTAAGTTATGCTGAACCTTCCACTCAATCACTAGAGGTAAAGCTTGACCTCTGCCTGCGCGAATAAGTATATTCAAGATAAATAAGGTAGGCGACCATTTCGAAAAATGAATGACAAAATAATTATATTAAATGGAAGTAACAAAAGGTACTAGAATCAAAGATCACTGGCACTGCGGAGTTTCCATTAGTAAGATTCGCTTGACTTTTCATGCAAGATTTAAGAAATGAGAACTGAGGATGTAGGAAAAGATCGAGATTTCAATATGAACACAATATGGACGAATCTAGGAATATGGTTTAATGGTTAGGGTGGTTCCAAGGCAATTTAACTTTTGCTGCCGCTCAAGCTATTTTGGACCCTTGAGCACGTCATCTCGGAGAAGATAGGCGAAGAAGTTGAGATTATCCCAGGGACCTTAAAAACACAAATCAGGGACTCGGCTCTTAGAGTCTTTGAACAACCATGGATTATTTATGATGAGGACTAATAGGGCATGTGAAAGTTGTCGGACTCGCAAAGTCAAATGTCTTAATGATGGGTCGTATAAACGTCCATGTCGAGATTGTGAATCTCTTAATATCAAATGTGTATATATTCCTATAGGAAGACAGACTCGGGTTTCGGGTCCGGTTGTTGAATCATCTGCGAACGGTCGTAATAATACTGAGAAACTTCATCCGAAGCTACCGTCAGTTCTGCCTAAATCACATTCGACTGCCAATTTGAATCGTGATCGTGATGAAGGTTTAAGACGCCGAGGATGCATTATGCCTTCGAGAAAGATCTTGATCGAGGCAGGTGAGATTTTCTTCCGAAGTCAATATCAAGGCATTTTCCCGTTTATACATAAACCTTCCTTTTTGTCGACTTTGCGATCCTCAGAGTTTGTAGCTCAGGAATATCTCGAAAAGTTTGGCCATCAGCAATATCATAAAGTCCTGCCAATCACGTTTCCTGAACCAGTCGTGATCTTGTCTATTCTGGCATTGTGTGCTAGATTCCATCCCGACCTGATTCAACAATACGGTTGTTTTGATGAGTCTCAGCCCCACAAGTATGATCGTGACGCTGAAAGAACAGGGCCCTGTGCCTCGCAATATTTTGGCTGGCATGCAAGACGTTTGCTCCTGGACCACTTGGATCGTCCCAGTATCCAACGAATACAAGCTTTAGTCATGCTTAGTAGCCATGAATGGGGAGAGGGAAATGTCGCTCGCAGTTTCATGTACGTAGGTATCGCCAGCCGGATGGCTCTGATTATGGGCCTTGGATACAATGAGGGGCCGGGGTACAAAATAGACTTGACCGAGGAAAGCTCGGAAGCTCGAAGCTTGGACTTCATTATGAAAGAAATTGGCCGCCGAACTATCTGGGCTTGCTTCATGATGGACAGATGCATCGCCAGTGGACGGCGCCGTTCACCGTCTTTGGTGGTTGAAGACATCCATATCGCCGTCCCATGTCCAGAAAACGACTTCTTCTTTGGGTTTCGGTCAGAATCGTTGACTTATAACGATCTGAACACCGCTATAAAACAAGACGCACCCCCTCCAGGAAATATCAACCACTTCGGGTTCACGATTGTGCTATTTGAACTATGGCATGAGATTGCCAGATGGGTCGGAGAACAGGGAGGGAAGAAGGATCCTTTCCCACCTTGGAATAGCTCGTCGGCCTTTAGCAAATTCTCAGTAAGGCTAGACGGCTGGCTGAGAATACTTCCAAAAGAATTGGTATGGAACGAAACCAACTTACATGCCCACGTAGCTGGCCAAACAGCTGGGTCCTTTGGCTATTTGAACTCTCTTTACTACCTGTGTAGAGTGTTCCTGAACCGGGAATATATGTTTCTTAGGCCCCATTCGGGACCTCAGGGGTGGTGGAATAGAACCATGTCACGGCTAATTGAATCTTCTCTCGAAGGGCTGAAGCTGACGTCGGCTTTGGCTGAGTTTGGCGTAGCAGTAATTGCCCCATTCACGGGATTTGAGGTTTTCACCTTCACGGGCATGTGTGCTTACGTCAATGCTTACCTGTCGAAGAGTCAATGGACCAGCGTTCTGAATAGTAATCAGCTGTTACTAAGTGCAGACAGATTTGCGACATTAGACGAACTAAGGCGGGAGCTCTCAGATTGGTTCAAGGTTGGCAAAAAGTTACTTGACCACTGGAAGTTGTCTTGGACTTTGGCAGATCAATGGGCGATTATGCTGTCCAAAATACTCGCGGGTCTAGCATCGACAGTAGAAACAGGTTCTCTACCACAAGAGGTTAAAGACTATGGCACGAGTGAAGTTTTCGATGACAAGTCAGTCACATCTAGAGCAGAAATTATGCGTATATCAAGTATTACCTCTGAGGATACGCCGCTTAGTGGTTCAACGACCTCAACGGAGAATACTGATAGTAGCTTTCTTGACATCATGTCGCCCTCATGGATTGAAGGTTGGGATGATTTTATGGTTGCAGAAACGTCAAATGACCTTTGGCAATGGTAAAACAGATTATTTATTTAGCTAGCTATGCATGGTAACGAGATTTACCAGATTTGAGCTAGAAGCTTACCATTCAAAAGAGGAAACTGTGAAGCACGCTGTTCAGCATCATCTGCCGCTGATGCAACGACAGAACTGGTTCTGAGAACCTTGTCAGAGTCATCTACAGCTTCCACTTGAATAAAAGCTTCATGACCTCTGATCTTGAAGGAAGTCTCAAACCCATCTTTTGAAGTTTCACCAAGTAACTGTTTTCTTGATCCCTTAGCATCAGTGCTGTAGAACCTCCAGACCCTGGTCTCCGTGTCACCATTCCAGCTTACATAGACAGTTGTGGTGCTGCCTGATTTATGAGCCACCACAGCGGGATCCTCGTTGGGCAAACCTGTCCATGGATATTTGAATCCTCTATAGTTTTGAACACCAACTCCAAGAGAGTCACTATCCATATAAGCATGGAAAATGGCTGTTCCGTTGGGGAGGTACTCTGTCACAGCACCCTCAGAGCCCCAGTTAACAAGCACATTTCCGTTAGGCAGTACATGAGTACTTCCTTGAGACTTGGAAAGTAATCCGTCCGGAGGGATATACTGGGCCACCAACGAAGCTTTATTGTGTTTTGTGTCAACTTCAATGATCTTTCCACGAGAGTACTCATAGGTCTTGACTTCCGAACCATGATTACTCTCGGTTCCGTGAGCTGAGTTGTCGTAAAGCGATATCGTCTGTTTAGTGCCATCGCCAGATGTCGACAGATATCGGGCATGATGCTGGAAGCAGAAATCAACATCCTCAGCGAGTTCAAAAGTCGAGTTTTTGCCCGCCAGCTTCCACAGGATCTCGCCTGTGGAGCCGTCGATTTTGTAGACTGCACAAGCGTCTCGGGCAGAAATGAGATAATTTCCATCTTGATCCTTGTCAACAGAGTTGATATGGAAGTAGTCCCACGCGTCACTAGAGTTGTATCCGGATCCAGCTTGACCTTTCGTAATCGGCAAGACCGATTCATCGGGGCTGACGTGCTCAAGCGAGCTCCACTCAAATAGTACCTTGCCGGTATCAATGTCAAGTTCCTGGAATCTTGCGTCCACGATCCATTGTTGGTCAGCAGATGCACCGTATGCCGTCAGGTCCCTTGGAACTGGGTGATAGATCTGAATCAGACCGGTTTCTTCACCAATTATATGAAACTCGTGCTTGTCAGTCAAGCGATGGTTACCGGCCCGCAGCTCCTTTATTGTTTCATAGTGCTGATCCAAGAAAGTAGTGTGCCCATGACCGTGACCGTAGGCAGCATTGTGCGCACCCTCAAATGAGAATAGGATGTCCTTTCCTTTCCATCGGCCAGCCTGGAAATTGGTTGCCCAGATAGAAAAGTACGTGTAGCCAGACCAGATCAGCTCACCCTTATCCGTGAATATATATGCTCCAGGCTGCGCAGGACCATGGTGAGTTCCCTCGGGGAATCCAGCAAATGGTGCTACGAATAAGTATCCTGGATAAGTATCATCTGTCGCAGGAATCGTGATATTGAGTCTAGGAGGAGCCAGATCAGGCCGTGATTTGTACTGCCAGTCAGCACTGGCTAACCCCGCAACGGCTAGAATGCTCAAGCTACTACTCAACCAGTTAACCATTTGATTTTTATGTAATTACTCCGTGCCATTTGTGATTTAATTTATACATCATTATAACTACTATACAGGCCCAGGATTATGTGATGATGGAATTCGCGGAGAAGTGTGTTAAGAACCTCTGATTGGCGGGTCGGCTCGGGTGGGGCCTGGAACAAACGGCCCGACCTTCTCTCGCGTCATTTCGTGATATCTTGATCTAATTTGTTTCTTCATGCAGATATGATTTGCTATTATGGATCTATAGAAGAGGTTCCGATTCGGCAAAGTCCTCGTCTTCCTCTTTGGGTAATGCTACATACGCATACGCAATTGAGCATACAAATGCGCCAACTGCAAAAATAAATGAACAGAAAAACGCTTTGGTGATTGCTCTGCCGTAGACTTTCTCGACCAGTACACGTACGATCGGGTCCAGCAACGCAACCTCATCTGCCGAGTGTCTCACTGCATCGATAATCTGCTCGCTATTCTCGATACCTTCTAACACGATCTTTAGGTCTCGTGAAAGTGAGTTCTGGATTACAGTAGAGATAGCAGCCACACCCCATACAGTTCCTAAACTTCGGAACAGATACACAGTAGAAGTAGTCAACGCTTGTAGAGATAACGGAAAGGCAGAGATGAATGTGAACAGAGTTCCCGGATATGCCATGCCCTGTCCCAAATTAGCGGGGAGCAGGAACAAAACGTACGCCCACCGTGAGGAACTATGCTGGAGACACCACACGAGAAAGTTTCCCACCACCATGAAGAAACACCCTGTTCGCACAATCAACCCCAGTTGATTTCCATGCTTCATAAGATAACCGGCTATAAGACCACCGATAGGAGTACACATTGATGGCAGCACAAGCCTTAGGCCCGCCTTTGCTGAGCTGTCATGCAAAACAATCTGAAAGAACAGAGGCAACGCAAACAAGAATGCATAAGCGGCCATTCCCAGAAACACATTTGTTGCAAGGACTAATCCAGAAAACTTACGACAAATAATCTTCATGGGCATTACAGCAACGGCGTCAGTCGTTTCTTCGATGATGAAGAAAATTATCAGCATGATGATGCTTCCCACTCCAAAGGATATCAGTCGGTAGTCAGTCCAGTCGTAGAGGTTGCCACCAAAGCTCAGGAAACAGAGCTGGAGCAGCAGACCAGAAACCAAAGTTATTGAACCAAATACATCAATTTTTAGAATAGATCCACTGCTCTTGAACTTGTTGTAATTTTCTTGGTTTTCTATGAATAAATAGCCAGCAACCATGCTTATGAAAGTTATCGGAACTTGCAGCCAGAAACAGAACCTCCAGCCGAATCTGCTTGCAATCGCTCCACCGAGAGAAGCTCCACATATGCTCCCGAAGCCATGTACAACATTCTGTGCCGCTTGGTATACACCTCTTCTTTTGAAGGGTATAATATCCGAATTGATGATGGTGGCCATTGTTACCAGGCCACCACCACCGATTCCGGTCATTCCTCTCATGATATTCATAACCAATAGCCCTGGGGCTGCTGCGCAACCAGCACAGCCTATTAGAAAGAAGCTTGTAGCTATGAAGAAGCACGTTCGACGTCCCATCACGTCGGAGAACGACCCATAGAGGGGCTGGAATGCAGTGCTAGTCACTAGATAGGCAGTGGTGATCCACGAAGCCATATTTGAAGCATTAAACTGACTTCCTATGATAGTATAAGTCGAAGCAGTGATTGTTCCATCAAACCCTGACAAAAACACGTTGCTGAATATCGCCAGCTGGATCAATAGGAAGTTTGGGGGCGGTGTCCATGGCTCTAAAGCATCCGCGACCTGCTCGCCATCTTCTGTGTCTTTACGACGCAGTATGGATTTAGCTCCACTAAACATTAAGATAAATAGTTAGAGCGAAAGTTTGCTGAAACCGCATGCAATTTATCGATTCACATCTCCGGCGGTGATGTATGTGACCAATTTTTTTATTGTTTATCCGACCCGCCAATAAGAAGTCATCTGCAAGTTAGCTGCACACATGCCGCAGATCCCCTTGCTGTGCATTTTTAGCGATATCTCGATAAACGGGCTTAAATGACGGAATTTCTTTTAGATGGGGACAGTTGGTAAAAAAGCAAAAAGCAAAAAAGTCAAATTCTATCAACAATAACTATAGCTTCTATCTCTAGTGGGCAAATTCAAAATTCAAACGACGAGGACCAGTATCAGTAGTATTATGCATGTAGTCCAACTTTTCCTCACGAGTCATGGCTTCCCATTTGGCCTTCTTATGTCTATTGCGCATGATATAGTAAATCTTGACCAGTCCAAACAAAACAAGATTCCAGATAACAAGCACTAAAAGACCCTTATTTGCTTTGTTATAGTAAGGCTGATCTTGCGTTCTGTAAATCTGAGAAGCTGCAATAGAACCGACCTGATAGCACATGTTGTACAGAGCAGCAGCAATAGTTCTAGCTCTGACTGTATTCGAGTTTCGCGAAATCCATCCAACAATAATCGAGTGCGCGTAAGGCTCGGCGCTGATACCTGTGAGCAGCACATAACGTACCCAGTTTGAGGAGGTCTTCGGGATAGTGATAATAGCAATAAAAAACGGTAGTAGCCACCAATTTGAAATGGAGGCAACCAAGGAGCGCTCATTGACTTTCCAACTAAACCACCCAAGTGCGAGAATATTTATCAAAAACAACACTTGTCCTGGAATAGTCAGCACATTCGAGACAAATGTATTGAACCCAAGCTCCTTCAAGACCAAAGACAGATAAGTGGTAATAGGCTGGTAAGGAATAAAGACAAAAAACCCAAGAAGATACAAAGGATAAAGATCAAAATCTCTAAGGGTATCCAAAATTTGTTTGAAAGTCACTGGTTGACGGTTGTTCATATCTCCCTTACTGGGGTCATCTCGCAAGATTCGGTTGACAAGAATCTTCTCTTCTCGCTCAGAAAACCAAGACCTGTTTCCAGTGATTCTGCGTTTAGTTTGAGTAGGTGAAGGATTCATAAGCAGAAAAGACGCCAAACCAACAGCAAGAGAAAGGATTCCTTCGATAATAAACATCCATCTCCACCCCGCAAGTCCGTGAATACCACCCATTGCCAAGAGACCCGAGGCAAATAGGGTACCGAAGATCAAGTTCATGGGAATAGCAGTCCAGAACACAGCGAGACGAGGTCCTGTCTCGCGGCCCGTAAACCAATAACTGAGATACAGCACCATATCAGGAATAAAGCCGCCTTGAGAGACTCCTAAAAGGAAACGCAGAACAAAGAATCCCGTTCTGTTCTGGATTGCGGCCTGACACATGTTAAGGATAGACCATAACACGATTTGAATAGGAACTATCTTGTCTGGACCGTATTTCTTGGACAGGATATTTCCCGGAAGTTCCGCACACAGAAAAGACACCAAGTAGATAGTTTGACCATTGTTGAAATCGTTTGTCGTTTGATGAGTATCGACGAGAAAGTTATCAGACACTGCCCGATTGATATTACGTCGAACGATATCTAAAGTGAAGAACATGATCCACACCCAGCTCATTACATACATATCAACCTTTCTTCTGATCTTTTTCTCCTCTTGAGGCGACCACTCCATCTTGGGGTCAAACCGATGCAGTCCCTCGTAGTTCGACTTAGTGTACACATCACGCCAATATTTTTCGACCTGAGGATCAGAAAAAATATGGACAGGAGTTGATCCATCTTGGGTCGCAAAACCCTGGAATGCCAGATGCTGCTCCCCAGCCTCTATGGTGTCTTCGAGGGCCTTGCCGAAATAAGCCTCCTCATCAAAACCCGAGTTTGAGTCCACAATCTCAGTGGGCTCGATAGCCTTTTCATTCACGTCTTCGACTTTTTCCATTGTGACTATAGTGGCAGGAATATTTCTCGAGGAAGCGCGGCATATATAAGCGAGATCTAAGTGTTTATCATCCGGAGCTCCCTTGACAGTGTCTCTCCTATTGGCGGAAGCTTCCTGCTGGTTGCTACTCGTCCGCCAATCATAGGGGTTTCTTATCCGATAGACAAATCCCGGTCGTAATTGCGTGATTGCCAATATGAAAATAAGCGTTAGACAGGGTTAAACCATGCACTACCGTGCAGTTCCAGAGCCGCCTTCCTCAGGGCCGGTGCCGAATCGGGCAAATGACAACCAGATCTTCCATATACGAAAAGATAGCGATCAAATAAACTGCCTGAAACTTGTTGCGAATTATGCAGGTCGGTGACGTGATAATCATGCGCTAAAATGTCGTTGGTAATCCGCTGCGGAGATGCGCCATCCCACCAGCAGCAGTGGGGTCTAGCGCACAAGCCACATATAAAAGAGGCTTCAGCCATTTGGCCCCAATATATTTGCTGTCAAAAGTTTCGTATTTGTTAGTGAGGTTTAGAAAAAAAAACATGAGTTCCGTTGCATTCCGTATCCAATCCGTCGATGCCTCGACTTTTAGAGACTACGGCGACGAAGCTGACAAGAAGAAGGCTTCCATCAGGTATCCGGCCTATGCTCCTACTTGGGATCCTAGTGAAAAGTTCCCTCCCTACGAGGAGGTGGAGTTCCGTGATGCTGGTTTAGATGCCCACCCAAATCTTGCGAATCTGTTTCCTAATGGTCTACCTACAGTAGCACCAAACACCATCCCTTCTTCTGGAGACCAACTGATCAAATATGGATATGCAGTTTCTGACTTGACTCCCAAATTCGGTTCAGAGGTGAGGGGAATCCAATTGTCACAGTTATCCGATGCTGAGAAAAATGACCTGGCAAAGTACGTTGCTGAGAGAGGTGTTGTCGTATTTAAAGACCAAGATTTCCGAGAGTTACCTATCCCCAAGGCTTTGGAATGGGCATCCTACTATGGTCGTCAACATATTCATCCGACTTCTGGTTCACCCAAAGGTTTTCCAGAGGTCCACCTTGTGTACCGTGAGGAAGGTGACAAGATTTATGACGAATATTTCAGCTCCAATGTGTCTTCTGTTGCATGGCACTCAGATGTAACATATGAAAGACAACCTCCAGGAACTACTATTCTGGGCATGTTGGAGTCACCGGCCACTGGTGGTGATACTCTGTTTGCCGACACTCAAGAAATCTATAGCCGACTATCTGAGCCGTTCAAGGCAATCCTTAATGGTTTAGAGGCTGTGCACTCGGCCCATGAACAGGCCCAAGCTTCTGTTGCAAGGGGTGGAGTTGTCAGAAGAGAGCCTGTTCAACATACCCATCCGGTCGTTCGGACCCATCCAGTTACAAAGAGGAAGTCAATATTCGTCAACCCGCAATTCACCAGAAACATCGTGGGCTTCAAGAATGAAGAATCCGAGAACCTACTCAAGTTCCTCTATGACACGATCGGAAGAAGTTCGGATGCACACGTCAGAGTGCGATGGGAAGACGGTTCCGTGGTCGTGTGGGATAACAGACGAACCGCCCATACTGCCTTGCTAGACTGGGCTGATGGGCATAGAAGACACGCATTCCGATACACCCCTCAAGCTGAAATCCCCTTCAATGAGAATGAAGATCAAAAGTAAATAGTTTCAGGTAGTTCAAATAATTAGATAGATGTCTCGGTCTCAATTTCAGCACTTGTTAAGTTGACCAATATCTGCACCATTCACCCACATTATGGCCTGATGAAGTTGCCGCTTGAAAAATGCCACACAAATATCGGTAACGCGAGATCAGTCAGTCGCGAAAGTGATTCAATACGGCTGCCGGTCAGTGAATATCGACATAATTCTCCGAAACGGTCAGATCTTGGTAAAACCTTTTGCTGTTTGAAACTTTCGATATTTGTACTTCGTGAGGTGCAAAACATTTAAGGGCCGGGATTTCCATCCCGGCGTTTATGCCGATAGCGGCGGCAGTTCTACAATTTGATCGAAAACAAATAATAAAACAGATTTGAATAAAGCAAACTAGGCTATTTCAACTACTTCGACTGTAGTGACTTGTTTCTCATTGATAAGATCGGGCTCTGCGTAATCACCGAAGGCCATGGCAACCTCTTCCAGAGAGTAACCTTGAGTCTCGGGAAACAGAAAATAGACAACCACAAGCTCGAGAAAGATGGTACAGCAAAATACTACGTAATACTTGGCACCAATTTTCTCCATAGCAATGGCGTTGACAAATCCGTTTAGCACAGTCCACACAGCCATATTCAATCCGTGAATAGTAAGGCCGGTGGCCCGAAGCTTGAAAGGCAAGATTTCCGTCAAATATAGGTAAGGCAAACCGTTCAAAGCAAAGTTATATGCAAAACTGTTGAGGAATATCATAGCCAAGACACCCTGGCCAAGTCGAGGGTTCACAAACCCTTGGTCCAAGTTAATCCATGACAGAACTGTCCAGATCGTAAATGTAAGAAGCATCGCTGATATGCCTCCAAGAAAGACCTTTCTTCTAGGAAGTCTTCCGACTATTAAGCCCTGAATTAGAGAACATCCCCAGCTGAAAATCGTGAGTCCCATGCTATAAATGAGCTGTTGAGTCGGTGAAGTCACACCAATGCTTTTCAACACATAGCTTAGATAAAACGACGTCAACCCGTTACCACTCATCTGCATAGCGAATGCTACCACTAAAGTTATGCAGAGCCGACGAATATTGGCTCTTGTCTTGAAGAACTCAACCATAGAGACGCTTTGGTGTCGCTCTTGCTCAATTGCAGAATAAATCTCGGCAAATTCGTAATCAATTAATGCTCCCGAAACCTCCATATCATCACCTCCATGGAATTTCTCAAGGATTCTTTTAGCCTTGTCAGGATTACCTTTTTTAATCAGGAAACGCGGGCTTTCTGGGACCCAGTATAGTAGTGGTAGTTGCAGAAGGGGGATGAAGAGCTGAAAGAGCGTAGGCAATCTCCAAGACCAATCAGAACCACCTGGCCAGAAATAACAACCATATGCTGTGACAGCCGCGACAATAGATCCCAGGTTATAAAAGCTATTATATATAGCTGTTAAGACGCCCCGATGTGCGGGGTATGAGATCTCGGCAACAATTGGTGGACCAGCAATTCCTCCAAACACTCCAAAAAATCCAAGCAGAAATCTAGCAGCAAACAGCATTCCATAGCTTTTGGACAGAGTTTGAATAAGTACCGAAACAACAACTCCAAAGGTGGAGAATATTAGGGCCGGTTTTCTTCCGAGCTTATCGGCAAACCAAACTGCGGGCCCAAACATAGATACCTGGCCAAAGATCGGGGCCAAAATCAGTGCCCCCAAAATATATCCATTTGGACTGGCAAAATATCTTTGCCATTGAGGCAAGATCTGAAGGCCATTCATGAGATATCCATCATAACCCGTAGCGGCCGACCCTAACATAGCGACCAATGTCACCAATGTTGAGTGTCGCAAATGAGGGACTCGATACCAAGGCTTATCATATCGAGGTATAACCTCTTCTAGCTTCACTCTATGCTGATTATCCATATTGCTTTGAACTCGAAAAATCCGGGGTGATTCATCCGTGATATATATGTCGACAGCCGCATTATATAACTCCGACCAGATTTTTCAGTACCGCTTTTAAATGCGGGGTCCCGGCGGGGAACCCTTCGTCAATAGAACTTTAAAACTCCGAGCACGTAGAAGCCGAAAGAGAAAAAATAGATTCCATGAGTACTACAACGGTGTTATTTCTGATGTCACAGTATTCTAGTTATCTCATATCCGCTATTTCAGTTAGGCTTTGATGCAACGTTGAATTGACTAATAGATATGGAAGCTAAGGGTAAAGTCTGCCAGGGCCGATTCTGTTGAGATCACATAAGCCTGGATTCATAAAACACACTCTAGGACCAGCGGAAGCGGGCCGCAAGCCCCGAAGAGTAAGCCGTTTCCTGAAATTGCCAAGGCGAGTTAGGAACTCGCTCTCACGGTGGTAGCCCTCATCATCACGATTACCAGACCACAGGAGCTCGGCAAGTGCCGCGGTACGAGGCCATATACGGGAATCTATGTCCGAATCATCAATTTGTTCAGACCACACTGCGACCTCGGCACCCAGAACATGCTTTAGAACCGGTTCTTGAAGTGTATGATGAAAATCAAAGTTGTAGATTCGTTGCCAGGTCTTATATGGCCCACACCAAGATCCTCCATCACCGCCGTAATTGAAACTAGCTTGACCCGGAGAAGGGTCCTGTTGAGTAGCATATCGCGGGTCCCCAGCAAAGAAATGACCGAAGCCACAATCCAAATATAAAAAGTCACTCGCCGAAATCACAACGTCATATCCTAGACCAGCCAACCTTTCAACGCTTTCTATTCCTCCCTCCCACGACTGCATAATGACATCTTTCGGAATAGAACGAGCTCCGATTTCGGCGCCCAGGATTGAGTCTTGCCACATCATAAGACGTCTGTTTTTCACAGATTGAAAGATCGGCAACGTATTGTTTACCCAAAGCTGTGCCAAATCTTTATATTCCAGATTACGATCCTTCAGCCAAGCTTTAACGTGTTCTTCAGAATCGATACATTTTTTATACATTTCATCAAACCCAACATGAAATACATCATCGTGGAAATCTTTCGACAGCTCCTTATACACACGTTCAACAACATCAAACGTTTTAGGATTAGTTATATCCAGCTGAGAAGTAACAGGTCCCTGAGGCTCGGTAGTGAAATGAAGGTTCTCGCATATAACCATGTCAGGATTGACTTGCCGCCAACCAGCCGACGAATGACTGGGCATATCTATCTCAGGCACCACTCGTACTCCACGATAGCGAGCATACTCAATGATATAAGCTATATCTGCCTTGGAATATATCTCATCAGGCGAGTAGGCACCTTCAGTCATTTGCGGCATGGTTGTGATCTCAATGGGCCATGATTGACTATCGGTAATATGCCAATGAAATACATTCATCTTCGCCAGAAACATTGCGTCTATCTGTCTCAATAGTGACTTTACACTGTAAAAATTGCGAGCAGTATCGATCATAACGCCACGATGGCCATATAGCGGCTTGTCAGTAATACGTATCGCATTACTGACATACGCTTTATTCGTACAGGGATCGAATCGAGCAAGCTGTTCGAATGTAGACAAAGCATGTAAAGCTCCCCATATTGTAATCGAACTGATCATGGTAACTCCGTTCTCACCGATCTCCAACTCATAGGACTCGTCTACGCCTAACTGCAAGTCTGATTCTAAATCTTGCACCTTCACCTCTACACGATCGATCCGACCTAGCCATCCAGCTTCCGGATCACAAAGCTCTTTGGAACTATTGTGATCCAAAGGCACCCATTTATCATTCCAAATCGATTTTATTGACCGCTCGAAGGCTTGTTGAAGAATTGGACTCTGTGGACCATTCAGCACGGGGTTTTCAGAAATCTCAATTTTCCCCGTACAATCCCACTTCACGGACCTTGGAGCAGGCACCAAATAAGCTGCCGGACTGGAACACGATAGATCGGAATCTCCGAATAATCCAAGTACTTGAAGTACCGTCACAGCCTGATCAAACAACTTCATTAGTGTTTAGGATGTTTTCAGATTGACAGCTTCTCTAGAGAGTTTCCAGTAGATCCATCGGAGTTTTCTTGGTCGGATCGGACTTTTTTTTCATAACCGTCAAAACTTGAATATACTCCATAAGAACATATAATCCGCTGAATCAGGTCGCATTTTACATATTGCTACCTCCATTTATTGACCGAGGCAAGCTAGTCATCAATGTAACGTTACTAGTCGATATCTCCGCTTTGCTTTGCTAGATCTCAGACTTTAGTAGACTTTAATTGATTGTCCTCCATTTCCTTTCATGCCATCTTCTTTGTGGCATTATAGAGGGCAAATTGAATAATTTGCGTGTTATGGATATGATTATACCTGAGGACAGGTGTTCTTTAACTCTCTCTAATGAGCAGCCATCCAAATCTCTTAAATCGACCTATGTCACACACAAAAATCATTCCAGTGCAAAGAGTGGTAAATGAATAATATAATATACTATTCTACTCTGAGTGCTCAGGATTACAGCATTCGGTCCTGTTCAGTTCAATTTGATATTTGGCTAGCGCCTAAATCAAATAGTTAGCTCTACGGAATCCGATTACTCTTATTATCTCCCCACGAGGTTGATTGACATTCATGATTTTAGATAAGCAGAATAGTCTAATCACAGGACCTAATTGGATTGATTATTTATCTCATTTAATTAATAGATCCGTTAATCGTGAACTATCCCAGATTGACTTGTACAATAGTACTTTCTCGGAGTTTAAGCGAAGTGAGAGGTAAAAAGTGTGGGGAACCCTGCAGATTGATCGACTCAGTGATACCACCAGTTTTGAGACAACAACTGATAACTTGATAAGAGATTGAAAGTAATGAAAAAGGAACCTCTTGTGATTGCAGAACAAGGACACTTTTTTGTGGGTGGAGAACTTGCGACAAATGAAAATGGTACAGTCAAAACAGGGCACATGTACGTGCAGTATCAGGTCCCGGCACATCTGAAATGTCCCTATCCAATCATAATGGTTCATGGAATATCCCAAACAGGAATGAATTTCCTAACTACACCAGATGGTAGGGAAGGATGGTCTGATTACTTCGTTCGTAACGGTTGGGCCAGCTATGTGGTGGACCAAGTCTGGGTCGGAAGGTCGTCCTCACATGTAGGATTTAGCGACGCGAGTCCTAACGAAATAATGCCTGCTGAGAGACTTCAAGATCTTGTGCGTCCGAGTGGAGTGACGGCTGAAGCCCACCATCAATGGCCTGGTCCTACTGCCACTCTTGGAGATGAGGTGTATGAGGAATACCTTGCTTCAATAACTGATTTCAATTGGGACCATGTTGCAGTAGAGTCTGCTAACACAAAAGCACTGGTAGCTCTATTGGACAAGATTGGGCCTTCGGTATTGCTCGTTCATAGTAGAGCTGGTGCACTCGGGTGGACAGTCACGGATGCTCGACCAAATCTCGTCAAAGCACTTATAGCAGTTGAACCTCAAGGCCCACCTTTTTTCGACGGCTTTGTGTCACCTTACAGATTGAGACGGTTTTATGGATTAGCGGCGATCGAACTTACATATGATCCACCCATTAAAAGCCCTGCAGAGCTGCAAGATATCCACCCTAGCTGCAGAGCTGGTAAGTACACGCTTCCGTCTAGTTCGCGCTTTCAGTTGAAGAACCTAAAAGGTCATCCGATATTGATATTATCCAGCGAGAACTCAGGTTGGAAAGCTAAGGACGAGCAGACATCGGCGTTTCTGAGTCTCCTCGGCGTCGAAAACGAGTATATCTACCTTCCTGATATTGGTATCAGAGGTAACGGCCATATGATGATGTTAGAACGCAACAGCGATGAAATTGCCGCTATACTTGAACAGTGGATGTCTAAATCATTGATATCAGAAAGAAAATAATGGTCGTAGTTAGCGAGATTAAGATTTTCACGAAACGTTTCCCTTGCGCGTCCCTCGTGGCGGTAGGATAGCGATTTGATCGATAAATCAGCAATTGCAGAATATTGGGAACCTTCTGCTGGCTTTCAATGTTACAATATATTTAAAATAGGACTCATAGAAGCTATAAGCCTTTACTCGTTCTCTAACAGCCTAGTCTAAAATGATCAACGGTTTTACGACCATTCCGCAGCAAGCTCCTTGAAACTAGCCTCCAACTCTTCAGTTTCATTCCCTTCTTTAGTCAGAGGTCGTGCTGCATAAGCACTCACTGATAGTTCCCATTCGTCATCCTCTTCATCGGCGAAGAACCACGTGAGCTCTCGAAGCGGTAGTCTTGAGTTGTCAGGAAGAACAGCGTATATCCAAAGGCTCTTTCCTAAATCATCAATGTTTCTCTCCACCTCGATAGTCACCGTGGGCCGATCACTGGGGCTCTTACTGCCTGTTGTGACGGGTGCTACGCTCCAGTCGGCCCAACGATCACAGCCAACAACGCCAATCCAAGGCTGGTCGAGATAGAATTCCAGTCCAGCTTTCAACCACTGACTTGTACTCACATCATGTTCACCCGGTTTAGAGATGCACAGAAATAGACCTGCCTGGTCATACTTGAGTAACTCGGAACGAGGCGGCAACGTTACTGTGACGCGAACGCGCTTAAATGCAGTGAGCGCGCCACTTGATGTGTGGGACGTTGGTGCGTAAGAGGAATTGGTAGATGGAGGTTTACGCCAGAAATCCGTAGACGGAGGGGCCCTGATAGTAAACTGATTTGAAGCCATTGCGCTTTTATCGGTCTGATGAATCCGTAGTGAAGAGTCTCTTGTCCGTGAAGTTATAGGTGGCGAAGAAAGACGTTACAGCACGGCTGGTGGAGTCTCGAAAAAGCAATTCTGCAAATAATCAGATGCTTGAGGAACTCGATTTCTATTAGTCTCAGATTGTAGATCAGTAATACAGTCTCATGATCAATCAGTCATGAGAAACCGGTCCAATATGAGCCCAGGCAACTGTATTCAGTGCGGTGCGTTTACTGTTAGCGGGCCAACCTGGCCAAGCAAGGACCCTCTCTGCTTTAAAGTGGGTTCCAGCACTTTGGAGACTTAAATGAAGGCATAGCTGAAAGCAACTCCCTAGCTATATAAAGAAGTAAAGTTAAAACCCAGAGCGCATCAAATGCTGGGGCCGAAATTCAGCTAAATCACCGATGCGATTGCAGTTCTTTTCGAATTTCAGCCCAATAATACTATTTGATAGAATTTATGGTAGTCAGTGACCCCGAGCAATTAACCACATCAAGTGTCAGGCAGTTCTAACGGTCGGAATTTGAATACCAATCTTGTTTATCTCCAGGGTTATCATCCAGAATTTCTAGACAGTTAGATCAGTTGTCCCAAGTTCTTGGGCTTCCATAGATGTTTGTGAAGGGCATTCTATCCGGATTATTCGATGGCAGGGTTACTGGGATGCCAGTGACTACGTTCCATTTGCGTCAATATGGCATAAGTGGCTTTCTGAAAGCTCCACTCCAAATACCTGTTGAAGGGGTCTCGATCTAACACTTCTGTGAATTTAAGCAGTGTACCCAGGTAAAAGAGCCCAAGATCAATACCATACAAGCAAAACCAAATCCCAGTGAAGCTCCGCCATATACGTATGAGTCACGACGTAGCTTGAAACTGTTGAGTTCGGATATAAATGAAGAGATTGTGGAGTAAGTCCCGCAGAATCCATCGGCCAGAGCACTTAAGACCTGGCATTTAAGTTTTCCGGTTATAAGATTCTGGGATGAGGATGGTTCCCTGCCGTTGAGAAGAATTGTCAGTATCGCAAGCAAGATTGTTGCCGAGATGTTGGTTATGAATGTGCCAACCATGAAGTGCCTGCTTTGTCGGTTTAGGTATTTGGCCAACCAGAAGCGGCAGTAAACCCCAAAGGGTGCAAAAGCACAGCCAAATGTCCAATATCGCCATTCCGCTTTTATCCCTGTCAATACGGTTACCACTATCCACCCACCTAAGCCGAGACCCGCTAAAAGGACTTCCAAAACAAGCTCAAATCGGGCCACGGATATCAGAAAGATACGCCTCGTACCCGACGATAAATGTTGTCCCAATCGGTAACCGAAAAATGAAACGGCCAATGTGACGATGAAATAGCTCAGAGATGCCATCACGCCGTATCCAGGGTTCGGATACGCAACAGGTGGGCTAGACACTTGTTGATTGGCTCCTAGCTCGAATAGCTCCAGCATAAATGTCGAAAATGATGTTATAGTCCCACATGATCCAGTTGCAAGACCGATGTATAAGGGAATCTCACCTTTGATTCTATAATTCCTTCTTCTCAGTTCATTTGCCTCGTCCAACAAACTTCCAAACAAGTTGTCATCCTTGACCAAATAACCCATAAAGACACACCCCGTGAAGTTTGCCCATAGTATCCCACCATACTGTGATCCATGAAACGCAGTTAATCTTGTAAGTCCAATTCTCGCCAAAAAACCAGTCATGCCGAAAAACGCCAGAATAAGATATGTGGCAAGGTCATCAAGAAATTGACTCAAGCGACCTTTGGAAGATTGAATTCCTCTGCTATCTCCTTTGATGGTATATCCCGACCCTCGGCAGAAGCCACTGATGATATCCTCTCCTTATTCCCATCTTTTCGCTTCGGAGAGAGCCGACGATCGATGATTTGATAGTGAAACAAACAGCTTCCTTTACGTCTTCCCAATTCCCGCCGCTGCCACGATCTGACACTTTCTGCCAACATCCGTCGGCATCCGTGGCCATCGGAGTCAAATGTGCTCAGCCCGTCCTAAAAAGATATTCGCTGTTCAAAAAGTGCCCAACCTTCACGATATAATCTAAATTACCAGTCTGTAGAAAAAGCAGTAAGGGGGTGGAGCAGCTTTTGGAACTTTGAGGTGGAATCTCTACTTTTGCATATCTGGCGCTTTCCAGCTATGAAACCGGTTCTAAAGTCGTTAGGCCCTCTGTAAAACGTTTGTTCCCTATGTTCATTCCATGTACGGCTATATGTAAGGCTGACAAGCTTGTTTCGTCACGTGGAGAAGATCGTCGGTGATGCCATGTGCGGCTTGAACCCGGATTTATTTTTCCGACGGTGAGTCTCCTAGAATCCTACTTACCACGCGAATTATGTGCAAAGCTAATGAAATAATATAAACGCCACTGGAGGGGTCTCCCTATACTCGGAGAGTTCGGAGAAATAATGCGTAGCAGAGATCGCTTCCTGCATTTCTTAGAGTGAGGATATTATCGAGTTTAGGTGACTTGGCATTTGTGCATGAGGTACGGTATTGCGTGATTAGAACGGATTTAATATATTAGCCCACTAAGTCACCGGTCGACTCAGGTTTCCTAACTGAACAAAAGAGAAATGATAGAATTATTCAATGACGGTAGCCAAGATATTGAACGTCGTAGCATGAGGAAACAACGGATTCAATATGCTTGTTTGAATTGCCAAAAATTAAAAGTAAAGGTAAAAAAAATCTAGTCATTGGCTCCAGAGAAGAAATTAACCTGTTATCAGTGTAATAGAAAACAACCTTGTCAAAAGTGTGATGCAAGAGGTCGACAATGCGTGTTCAGCACACAGTTTAGCGGCGATGATAGTCTGAAAACAAAGAAAGAAAATACACCGGCGACTCGAGTTTCAAAAGCGGTCGCAAGAACCTCTCAAAACTTCCGTATAAGTATCAGTAATTATCTAATTCACTTTGATGAAAACGAAGAAGGTCGCACAAATTACTTTGGTCCAACTGCGTGGTCGTCTGATCTTCCACAATACGATTTCGAACTGCAAAAACTATTACGAGACTTTGACTATAAACGCAAAAAAAATCTACTCGACTGCGTACGACCTTCTAAGAAAATATCTCAAACTGACTCTGTTATCTCGCCTGACAGCGGTAGCAGTTATGGGGTTTTAGAACGACCATGGAATGCGCAAACTTCAGATGAAAATGAGCTGGACTTTGTCGCAAAACTCTTAGATCAACATTTACTTTACGAGCTTCTACAGGTCTATCATCTTCTGGTTCAGCCCTTCACTAATATTATCAACTGGGACGATATTGAAGTTCTCGCTAGAAATGGTATTGAACCTCTGAAGTTTGTATACCGCGAAGATCGTCGTGGAAGACGTATTCTGTGCTCCATCATATGGCTGATGGTTGCACATGCTGTTAGAGCCTTACCCAAAGATCATAGACTCCTACTAACTGTTCGGACCCGAATCGGATGTATTCAGTTTCGATCTGAAATTACGGACAGACAGCGTCTGAAATTTATCGCAGAGCCTTCGGAATACTTCATCTCATGCTCAGAGCGCTGCTTAGACTGGGCCAATATTATGACTACAAAAGATGACGGGGCTGCTTTAACGGCACTGCTGCTATATGCAACTATTTTGCACGACGGATCGACTAGGGGTTGGACCGCATGGTCGCTCTACGGTGTCGTAAGCAACATGGCACAAGCAATGGGGTTGGACCGTGAGCTCAGCAGTCCCTCTCGAACGACACAGAATGGCAGATTTAATGGTTTGAGAAGAGAGTCACTCTTCATTGCGGTTTCTAATATTGGACAGAATATTGCGGCCGACCTTGGCCAGTTCTATAGTCCATTCCCTCGCATTCGCTTCAAACAGCGTCAGCAGAAGTTTTCACCGCGGGGAACCGATGAGGAGTTCGAGCTTTGCAAATACCGAATTTCCAATGTCTTGAACGAAATAGTGAATCTTGTTTATTATACTGAGAAATGGACAGAGAATGAGGACGTTCACAAGATCGAGTCCAAGCTTGACCAAGTTTGGGACCAAATTCCCCCTGTACTGAAATTTCGTGAAGATAGTCCAAGTTCCAAGATTGATCCAGCTCTTACAGATTGCCAGAGAACGGGCAATGGATTGCTGCTCCAAAGGTACATAATAGACACGGCTTTTCATAAATCTCGGTTTCTTTACTACAGGCCCTGGCTATGCACCGATATGGGAGTCGACTTGGAAAGCGAGCACTTTAAAGCCCTCGAGTCAGCTTGCATCTTGCTGGAAAACCAATTGGCTGTTGGCAATGATCCGAGCCTAGAAGTTTTTAAAAGCTCGCACTGGACCAATATTCATTGTCATGCTTTCCATGCGGCTGTGGTGATTGCATTGCTTCTACCAACCCTTGAAGATAGCTCAAAGGAGAGCGATCTGCTTGATAAAACGTGGGAAATGTATTATGAGATCAGAGCTCATACCACTTGTGCTTCTGCAAAGGCTCATTCCGTTCTTTCGAGACTCCTGGGTCGAGAACCGAAGGGGTCACTGCCGTTTGATCCTCAACTGGATATGCCTGGAGGGTCTGGCTCGTCAGAAAGAAGCACCAATTCATTCGATTCTGTGGAGACCCAAACCCCTTGCATTGACTCAACTCTGCCTGAGTATTTCACCTTCAGTCCTTCTGGACAACTCAAGTACGAAGGAGCAGTTGTATTGGATGATATAGACATGGACTTCTATGCCAGCTTATTGGGCGAGCAGCTCTGAATAAAGACTTATAAAACTGTCAAATACATATTTTAGAAGTCTTTAACGAAGTAATCTGTTGACTAACTTGATCGAGCTACTGTTATAATAAGCAACATGACAGCATTTCTGAAGAATGCAATACTATTCAGTACAGTACCAAATCTTAAAGTACATTCTGACCTTTTCTAAAAAGCTGTATCCATTCTTCATGCAAGGTGCGCAGATTGGCTGTACCTGGAGCGGAAAGATAAAACATGACATCTTCAGGCGTCCGGTCTTCCAATATGGTCCTCCCATTCCCGAAATATGAGTAGATGTCATCTGGATCTAGATACTCGTAGTCATAATCCTCCCATCGAGGCTCTCGGCGAATCACTGCAGCATGAGTCGGACTACCAGGCCAGAACATTCTGAGCCTGCGCTCACCACTTGCAGAATTCTCAACAAAATAAGCATCAATTCCTCTTACAGCCGTAGTGGCCCTGCTGAATTGATCAACCTTCTTATTGAACGCCTGGGTCGCCGTAAGGGATGGTTGTAACGATTTTATCCCCTCCAGTTGAACTTTGCGGATTACTTTGGCCACATATGCAGATACGATCTCAGAACTGTAAGGAATAGTACCACCCAAAGTATATGAGCCTATTCCGAGCGAATAAAAGAAGTTTGGAAACCCAGGTGCAGAAAGTCCGAAATAGCTGGCAGAATATCCGAGAGGAGACTTCTCTGCAGAAAAATGAGTGGCCAAACTTTGACAATATTTCCCGAGAACTTCAAACGGAGGAGCCGCTCCTGCACCATGTTGACGTTTGTAGCCTGTGGCTGCTATAATGACATCGACCGGTCTCTCGGTCCCCGTGCTATCTACAACACCAGTAGCCGTGAAAGTCAATTTCGGAGAGACGATATAGCTCACATTCTCTTTCGTCAAGCTACGCAAATAGTCTGGTCCCACTGTTGCCCGTCTGGAACCGGGAATATAGTCGGGAACGAGTTTTCTGAAAAGCTTTTCATCTCCGTCGACTTGCTTATGCATATATTGCAGGCTGCTCTCCACAGCTGCATGGGATAGCTCTGAGCCGTAGAAATTTGATCCTACTTTAGGGTGAAGAGATTTCTCAATGCTTTTCCGAAAAGCCAGATATGCTTGCGGGTCTTTAATACTTTCAAGCTCCTTTTTTGAATATTTCTTTGTCTTATCAACTTTGATTCCTAGCAGTGTCTCAGATATCCAAGTACCCCTCTTGACATAATGGTCTATATGCTTGGCTAGAGGTGTAATTTCAGGTAGGAGTTGCAACCCAGAAGCTCCATTTCCTATCAACGCGATTCGCTTGCCACTGGGGTCAAACGCTGGATCCCATTCGGAAGTATGAATTTTTGTACCTTTGAATTCTTCATATCCGTCTTCCAAAGGAATGTTAGGCTCATTGAAGACGCCAGCCGCGGATATGAGGAATTCAGCCTCCTCGTTAAAGATAGCTGAAGTTTGTAGATCCTTTATCTGTACTTTCCAGACACCCTTAAAGTCATCCCACCTTGCTTCGACGATTTCCTTTTCGAATTGAACAAGCTGGTCAACCTCGTACTTCTTGGCCAATGATTCCCAGTAAGCTCGAATTTCTTTACCGCTCGCAAATGCCTCGGACCAATTCTGATTTGGTTCATAACTGCTCTGATAAGCATGCGATGGAATGTCGCATCTCACACCGGGATACACGGTACTGAACCATACCCCACCAAACCCCGCGTTGCGCTCATATATTCTCAGATCGAGGTTTTCCACTTTCTGCGGAAGAAATGCTCCTAGAGTGATTCCGCTAATACCAGCTCCTGCGACTATGACTCGGATGCGTCTTGGGCTGAGTGAAGGCTTGTCTTGGATTTGTTGTGCTTCAGCTGTAATTCCATCCGGAATTTTAAGCTTGGGGAATTGATCAGTCAATAATTCGATCTTATCCTGTGTCATTGCGTTCGATATATCGGCCCTAAAATGGTCAGATATGCCTTATCGTGTACTTTTTATAATAGCATTCGGCTGAGAACGGAAATATATCTCATCAGGACGGGAATAAATACGCTCGACGGAGATCTCGAAACTGATGGTGTAAATCAATACGTCATGACGTGATATCTACATGATTACTCGTAGGTCTTCTGCCATCAGATTATCTGAATTCGTTATAGATCAGACACTACATCTAGTGCAGTATTAAGGGTCTTATCGGGCCCAAAAAGATCTGCGATGATATAAGTAACGCTAATCCCTTGCAAGGAGAGCTCCACATTCGGTAAGCCGACCGTTAAGATTCTAGTTACTTTTTTGTGAGTAGTCGATCTGCCCTGGCCATGTGAATACATTTAGATATATCTATACAGCATGATAAATTGTCTGATAATATGAGGTAAGAGCTCACTCAACCAGTAAATTGGTCTTAATATCGTTATAAAATTCTGGAAATAGTCTCTGACAATCCGTTATATCAAAGGTACAACTAATTTAGTCGCACTGATACTACCCTTTTGAAGCTCCTCGAGCCCCGCCGCAATACCAGTGCTAAGCCCTCCACTGATAACCTTCAATCCTGTGGCCCGAATAAGTCCACCCACCAAAAGGTCTTCAAGCAGGGTTACTAATGGAATACTGTAACTCGAGTCCTCGTGGAACTTCTTTATCAGGATGTCTTTATATTCCACCCCTACTATAGTTTCTTTTGGCTTTGATACCAGACAAACAAGTTTCGACAGTTCTATGACGGGGTTTAGATTCGACCCCCTTGCCAGTGAGAGAGTGCGCGCAGCTAGTGAAGCCGTGTTTGGCGAAACGCAGTCGACTGCGTACACCAGGTTCTGATGCTGATCTTTAGGAATTCGACTTAATATTTCGCTGGGATCAGAGTTCTCTCTATCAATGAAAACCTCAATCCCGTACGACTCAACATAATCTCGATTATGGGAGCTGGCTACTGCAATCACTTTCAGCCCTGCCAGATTCGCTAGTTGGATCAAATATGTGCCTGTAACACACGACCCACCCCATATCAGTATCCATTTTTGCCTTTCAGGTGAAGTGGACCGTCCACCATTGAGGTTGACATTCTTTACAATATCCACCAAACCATCGGGTTGCAGTAACCCTAAGGTATCTATTATGACGCTCGCTGCGGTGATCAATCCCACGCCAATGGTGGCACCTTCCAGAAGCGAAAGTGAGCTTGGAAGATGGATGGCAGTTGTCTCTTTAGCTACTGAGAATTCCTGGAAAGTGGCAGTCCGCAGATCGCGATAAGAAGTAGACGTCAAGATTACGAGTTCACCGGGAACAAACCGCTTAACGTCTTGACCCACCGCTTCAACTACTCCAGAACTTTCACGTCCATTAATCCATGGAAATGCATGGATTCCAAATCCGTAGGTTACTGCTTTCCAGTCAATTGGGTTTAGTCCCACCACGAGATTCCGCACAAGTATTTCATCTGATCCACACTTGGGTCTTGGATGGTCTGAAACGTATGTATAAGGTCCCTTTTTCTCCAAAAGAAGCACAGAACCATGCGTATCACTATTTCCAGCAGTGATTTTTCTGTGATTTCGTGAAAGAAAAGCTTCTTTCCTGCCGAAACTAAGCTTCTTCGTCAGGGACTTATGTGCTAGAACTGCAAGATTGTGCTCCTTGAAAGTACCGGGATCAAAGGTCATCTTTTGCAGAGTTCTCATGATAAGGAATCATTCAAACTTTTGCCAGCACATCTATATGTATATAAGACTCATCAATATTTCGTCATGGTACGGAATCTTTGCTATTATTCCGGGCAATCTCGTTGGACCGGTTTTCTTGTGTCATAATATTTCCGTGCGCCACGACATTTATATCCGTTGGTTCAGATCAGCCTCAAAATTGATGTTGCAACACTGCGTCCAAAATTGCGAATCCGGAGATCGTGGCGTAAATAATCATCATCAATCTGATTCGATCTCTCTTAAATAGACTGTTTAACCATAAATTGATACACACAAATTAGCCAATTTTTTCGTCTTGCAAAAAATCATGGCCACCCGTTACACTGAGAAGTTCGTGGGAGCAGACACAAATGATAGTCTTCATCCGCCTTCCAACCGCAATAAGCGGAAGTTGGTGTTAAATGCGTTTGTGATGAACACTCCCAGCCATCACAACTTCGGACTTTGGAAACATCCTGATGATACTTGGAAAGATTATACGGGCCTTGAATTTTGGGTGCGCCTTGTGAAAGTCTTGGAAAAAGGCAAATTCCATGCTTTGTTTATTGCTGATACACTTGGATATTATGATGTTTATAAAGGACCCGATAATTTTGAAGCTTCAGTGCGTACCGGTGTGCAGTATCCTGTAAATGATCCGATGTTGTTGGTACCGACATTGGCATATGTTACGAAGAGTCTTAGTTTTGGTATTACTGCCTCGACTACTTATGATCTTCCTTATGAAATGGCCCGAAGATTTTCCACTTTGGATCATCTCACCAATGGGCGAGTGGCATGGAATATTGTTACATCCTACCTTGAAAGTGCTGCCAAAAACCATGGTCTAAGTACTCAAGTTGAACATGATGAAAGGTACAAAATTGCAGATGAATATCTTGAAGTTGTCTATAAACTTTGGGAAGGTTCATGGAGAGATGGATCTGTCATTCGTGATAAAGAGAGAGATTTATATGCGGATCCGGCCGGAGTGAGACAGATCAACCATAAAGGTAAATACTTTAATGTGCCCGGTCCACATATTACTGCACCATCGAAACAACGTACTCCAGTATTGTTCCAGGCCGGACAATCGAATAGCGGTCGTGTATTTGGAGCCAAGCATGCAGAGGCGATTTTTGCTGGTGGCTTTACTCCTCAATTGTTGTTTCAATCGGTTCAAGATATCCGCAAAAGAGCTGCTGCACTTGGCCGAGATCCATATTCCATTAAGGTCATTGCTGGAGTAATGGTGATTGCAGGTGCTACCGATGACGAGGCTCGGGCAAAACATGAAGAATACAAGAAATATGCCAGTCTCGAAGGAGGGTTGATTTTTTTCGGCTCTGCATCAGGGTTTGACCTGAATATCTATCCAGATGACTTGGATCTGCGTAATGTTACTGACAAGCCTGCGTTAGCGAAATTCATTGCTGCTAGGGCTGCAAGCACCCCAGGGCAGGAAAACGACTTGTGGAATAAATGGAAGGTGGCTCAAGTATACTCTCTTGGAAGTGGAATGCCCCTAATCGTCGGTGGCCCTGTTACGGTTGCAGACAAGCTTATAGAATGGGCCGATATCGGTGATGTTGATGGCTTCAATCTTGCAAACGCTCTGGCACCGGCTACTTACGTGGATTTCATTGAATATGTTGTTCCTGAGCTACAAAAACGAGGCCGTTTCTGGGACGACTATGAATTTCCAGGTGCTAGTTTCCGTGAAAACTTGTATGGTACTCTTGGAGATTCTCTTCTTCGCAGTGACCACCCTGCAAAGAAGTATCATTGGAATGAGAAAGAAGAACTTCCACCATATGCTCAACAAGAAAAAGATAATAAATAACGTTAACGTTACCTTTTTAATTCCAAGTAATGTTATTAGGATGTTCTTTCAAAATCATAGATTTTCTTTTATACTTGTGTAATAGTGTGTATAGAATCACTGATCTATGACTAGATCTGTAACCCGCACTATTTCTGGATATCTCGTTAATACCAATAGCTGTCAAAATTCTCGGATGGACCAGCAGCCCTGCAGTTAGGCTGCAGGCACGTAGCCCCGCCGGAAGTGGCCGGTACCCCCGCACGAATTTCTTATTTTTCTATCACCACTTCACGGATATATTTGCGAGACGGAAATAATTCGAAAAGCACGACACGTAACTCGAACACAATATGACACAATTTATTGTGTACCTCGAATGGGCTTTTTACGCGGGTGTTCCACTGTGGCTGACCGAGGGGCGAAATATTTATGATATCTTATGTGATTAATATAAGCCAACAAATCCGGAGAAATGGCGAATTTAACAGACACACGCTTGATAGGAGTTTGACACATTTGTGCAAGCATATTAACTATTGCGTCCTGTACATAGATCTGAAGCTAGATAAGAAGGACTGGATATTCCTCATGTTTGGTTCGATATCCTATTAGTTGAACTACAAGAAATCATCAAATATGGTGGACATTGGCGGAGGTGTTGTTCTGCTTAATCAAGGCACAGGATATGGAGTGCTGATCGCATTGGCTTTCCTTTTCACTGGAATCATTCTTGGGTCCGTGAAACTGTCGCAGATCTACCTTCAAGAAAAATCTGGACAATCAGAAATGTTTATGGTCGCAAATAGATCTGTAGGAGTCGGCCTTACAGCATCAGCTGTATTCTCGTCTTGGATGTGGGTTAATGAGATTGCATTCGCCGCAGTGGTCGCTTATCTCTACGGTATTGCAGCCCCGGTATGGTATGCCGCCGGTCTATCTTTCCAAATCGCATTGATGGCGGTTCTTGGAATTCAAGCTAAGATTCGCATTCCCCATGCTCATACATCGCTTGAAATTGCTTGGAAACGATATGGAAAAGCTGGACACGTGGTATTTCTGATATTGAACCTCATCAACAACATAGGTGGTTGTGGGGCCATGATTTTGACTGGATCCCAGCTCGTGAAGGGCCTGACTGGCATTCACATTGTAGCTGCGACGATTCTGATTCCGTTCGGGGTAATCCTCTACACTTTAGTCGGAGGACTTAAGGCTACATTCGTAACGGATTATCTTCACACCACTATTGCGCTTATCTTAATGATATATTTCACATTGGGTGTTTTAGTCGACAGTCGTATTGGGGGTCTAAATGGCTTGTACGACAAGCTTGTTGCCTACGAGTTTCCAGTGGCAGGTAATTATCAAGGATCTTTAATCACGTTCAAGTCGCAGAACTCAGCCCTCTTTGGTGTCATACTCAAGCTTGGGAATCTGGGGCTGACTGTTATGGACACAGCATTCTGGCAAAAATCATTCGCCTCTGATGTTCGTGCAACCGCTCCAGGGTACATGATAGCTTCGGTTGCTATTCTTGCCGTACCATGGGGTATTGGTACAGTCTTCGGACTGGTTGCACGCGTGATCGAGTTCGAACCTTACTTCGTCACATATCCTAATCCTATGACAGCAGAGCAAATTGGCGCTGCGTTCGTCTTTCCTTATGTTTTAAAGTCTATATTAGGAAAAGGTGCGACTGCAGGATTCTTGTTGGTTATATTCATGTCTGTTACCAGTACCGTTTCATCCTCTCTGATTGGTGTTAGCAGCATTCTTTCCTATGACATTTATCGCACTTATATCAACTCTAACGCCTCAAATCGTCAGATTCTGAAAGTTTCACATTTCACAGTCGTATTGCATGGAATTTTCATAACGGGATTTGCTATTATGCTTAACTACGTTGGGGTGAACCTTACTTTCTTGAGCTATATTTTGCCAATTTTTGTTTGCCCGGGCATATTTCCTATCATTCTGACCATATTTTGGTCCAAACAGTCGAAGGCGGCCTTTGTTGTTTCTCCAATTCTGGGTATTATCAGCGGAATTGTGGTTTGGATAACGGTTACTTGGCATACTTACAAGACTTTTGATGTTCTGACACTTGGTGCCATATTGCCTTGCCTCTATGCAGCTCTAACTTCATTTTTCTCTCCTCTCCTCTATAGCGTGACTATCAGCTTGATTCGGCCTGCTTCTTTCGACTGGCGGATATTTCTCCAAATAGAGCTCAAGGAAGAGGAAGACGAAAGTAGTGGAGAAGAGACGGGTAAAACTTTCAATTCAGACGGTCCGGAGCTCTCGGAGAAGAATGCTGTTAACGTGGAACCAGAATCCCTTGGAACTGGCGGCACCAGCACTCCGCTTGATGTCGAGCGTCAGGAGATTTCGGTTGGAAGGAAAGTCACAAATTACTTGGGCATTACTTCATCAGACATCTCTCCGGTTCATCAGCATCCATTTAATGCCGAGACATTAAACCGCCTTTGGAAGTGGCATAAGATCACCTTGACATACTTGGTGGTCAATGTTCTTACGACTTTTGTACTTTGGCCCTTGCCCTTGTATCGAGACTATATTTTCACGAAACCATTCTTTCGAGGTTGGGTTGTTATGTCTATCATATGGCAATTCCTCGCTTTGTTTTTGGTTGTCCTATTTCCTTTGTATGATGGAAGACATGTTTTGAAAACGGTAATCTGGGGCGTTACTCATGACATTAAAAGGAAGTTTGCATCGAAGGGTAATTGATACAGTGATGCTAATAGAAATAGTTGACTAGAATAGTAATGCTTTGATTCAATAGTATCTTACAACTAGGCTAGGCTTATACTTAAGTCACCTTGTAGAGCTTAACTTGTTACATAACTAGACAGAGGTTCTAATTCTGATAAATTCGATATAACCGACCCGTTATTTAGCCGAAACAAACGGTATTCAAGTCAAATCAAAGCCAAAAAAGTGGGGTGGAGTGCACAGACTCTGAGCCCCACTCCACGATATATATATTGGTCTCTTCGGGTACCGGATTCTGATCATAGCGGTAACTTATGACTCTCAGGTTAGATAAATTCATCCTATTCGGCGATAGTATAACAAGGAGAAGCTATTCGCAAGAATTTGGATTCAATTTGACTCCTGCACTTCAGGATGGTAAGATATCGGGCCCTTCGCACTTTACCTACTGACGGCCTGAAGACTATAGTTGCAAGCTCGACGTTTTGGCCAGGGGTTTTGGAGGCTATACAACAGAGTATGCAAAGTTCATTCTGCCTCGGCTCCTGGATGTGGAATTATCGGATGGCTCGGTGAGATTGATGGTATTAGTCGCCCTGTTGTTCAGCAAACTATCAAGTGCTAACATATTAATTATTGATAGACAGTTTTCTTCGGGACGAATGATGCTTGCGAGGAAGGCAAACAGAATGTCTCCATTGAGCGCTATGAGGCCAATCTCACTGAAATGGTACGTCTTATATTGAGTAAGGGTATCAAAGTTATCGTCATTGGTCCAGCTCTACATGAAACTACAGAGTCTGGAGACCCCAGAAGTAGCAGCCGCAATTTGGATTTCTCAAGGGCTGCGGAACGTATCTCTCAATTAGAAAAAGTCCCGTTCGTCGATCTGTGGCGCTCGTTCGCGGACTCTGTAGGATGGCGTGAAGGTGATCCGATTCCAGGAGACCCTGACAGCAAAGTCAGCATCAATCACCTTCTATCTGATGGCATCCATTTCGCAGGTGAGGGATATAAGTTACTCTATAGAGATATCAAAGCGGCGATCAACGAAAATTTCAGTGACCTGAATTCCGATAATCTTCCTATGAAGTATCCGCCATGGGAAATACTTAAGAACAACGACGTTGAGAAGTCTATCAAAGAGTTCGGACTGTAGGAGTCCTCACACTGGTGGCTTCCGTTGAAACTTGTAATTACGTCAAGATGAATATAGCCTGTTAGAGCTAAAACAAATCGTCCCAATCTTCGAAAAGAAATGGCTCGGAGCTGCTTCCCAGATCAATTGCCTCGTCCGCCAAGAATTCAAGACCTATATCGGGCATGGCATTCCTACTCGGCTGTTGGCCGGTGACAATTACGTTCAACATTCGCCCTATCCAGCCTCCAATCTCCTCTGCTTCCGACGCTTTCTGATGAATGAAGGTCCGAGAGGGTTGGTGTGGGTATGGAACTGTGAGTAGTAGTGCTGCCCTGAACTGTGTATAGTATTTCGCTATCTTTCGACGGTGTGTGACCAGAAACTGGAGTGTACTTGCATGGCTTATTTCGGTCACACTTGACTTTACTTCGCCGACACTGAATGCATGACAATGGAGGTCTACGTATTTTTGCTGGAGTAGCGATAACGGCCATGAGACGCAGAATCTCAACTCGGCACAAGCGTTTGAACTTGGTTACTCAATGGTTAGATTCCGGCAGAAGACTAGATTCAATTTCGATGAATGGTCGGCTTATTCGGTGTTTTCTTCTCTACCGTCGAAAGCCGCACACCAAATTCTTTGAACTTCCCGACAGAATATCCCGAAATCAGCGAGCCGGTAGGAATATCCGGTCAATTTGGTCCAATCTAAACAGTTGCAGATGCCGTCTGTAGGTCCGAGCGATGGGCCTCTTCCTGCATCCTATAACAATATAAATAGGGAAGAATCATGATGAGGAGAAGGGTGGTCCTAAACAGCTATTAACCTGAAGGCAACTGTAAACCGCTGCAGGCAAACCTATTCTTTTCAAGATGGAGAATTCCACTGAGCAGCTGAATTCATATCTTCACGATGAATCGAATACTGAGAAGTCAATTGCCGAAGATGGGCCAATTGAGCTCGGAGGAGAGGATCTTGATGCTGACCCAACCACATTTCCAGAGGGCGGTGGACGAGCATGGGCTGTCGCCCTCGGTGCCGCAGGGATTCTGTTCTCTACGTTTGGATATGCCAATGCGTTTGGGTAAGTTTTAGGGCTGTGCTAATAAAAATGCTAGCCAGGGATCGCTAACGAGTTGCAGTGTATTCCAAGAGTACTACCAAACTCATCAGCTTGTCAGATATTCAGCCTCCACTATTTCTTGGATTGGATCAATCCAGATTTTTATTTTATTCGCCGGAGCCCTCTTCGGTGGTCCTCTCTTCGACCGATATGGATCTAAGGTATGCGATAAGTTTGCTTTCAAGTATTGGAACTTAACTGATGCGATTTCGTATAGGTCATCTGGCCTGCTGCAGGATCGTATCTGCTTTCCGTATTCATGACGAGCATTAGTAAAGAGTATTACCAGTTTATGCTCGCACAAGGAATCCTGGGTGGATTATCAATGGGTATGCAAAGCTGTCTGATTTCCACAATTCTACTCTACTAATTTCAGGCAGGCATGATGATGGCTCCGGCCATGGCTGCAACGGGACAATATTTTAATAAGAAGCGCGGTGCCGCGCTAGGGCTTGCTGTGGCAGGGTCATCGATAGGCGGCGTTATCTTTCCCATTGCTCTTAGCAAGATGCTCTACAACTCGAATCTAGGATTCGGATGGACTGTGCGTATCTGCGGATTTTTGATGCTCGCACTAGTAATTCCCTCTGCAGCAGGAATTCGTGCTCGTCTGCCACCTCGGAAAGATAGGCTGTTAATTCTGTCTGCGTTCACCGAAATGCAATACGTTGCCATCATTGTTTCCGTATTCTTTATGATGCTTGGCATGTTTCTTCCTCCGTTCTACCTGCCTTCATACGCCGTAAGTCGCGGTATGGGATCGCAGCTGGCATCATATCTGCCTGCGATTTTAAACGGAGCTTCTTTCTTTGGCAGAGTCATCCCAGGGATTACTGCTGATAAGATCGGCCGCCTTAATATGCTGTGTGCTGCGGCACTCAGTACCGGGATCATTCTTTTTTGCTGGCCAAAGACTAACAATAATGCATCGATTATTGCTTTCTCTGCCGTTTATGGTTTCACATCTGGTGCTATTGTGTCGACAATGTCCGTGTGCTTGGCTTCAGTTCCAAAGAATCCGCGTGACATCGGAACATATATGGGCATGGGAATGTTTGTTACGTCCTTTGCGGCCCTGATTGGACCCCCTATAGAAGGTGCTATCGTGACACACTACTCAGGCTTTGGAGAGGTCTCAATCTTTGGCGGCATCGTTGTCCTTGCGGGCGGGTTTGGAGTTCTCATGGCTAAGCACGCTACTGGAAAAGGAGTGTTCGGAAAGATTTGAGAGCATCGCCTAGTATTAGAAATTTAAACTCTTACAGGAATTCATTCTGCATAAAGCCTTTCATAGAGCGCGAGGCCATGCTATTTTGTCCTTCAAATAGAATAACTATCCTTTCAGAAATATGAATCGCACCACTCAATATGAGATGCAGGAATGTGTTACAGAACCGAGTTCACTGCGCCTTTTTTTCAGATTGTTGTACATGAGCTCTATCTTTTGCACCAATGATACGATGACATGGGCATTGGCTATAGTTTAGCGAGAAGCTTCTTCAGAAACAAAATGATTTGGTGGTGATGATTGGCTGATTGCTTATTCTTTAAGTATTTTAAATTTCCAGATCTCAGTCAACTTCAATAATGTTGGTCTCCTCATAGGTCCTTATTGAGCCAGTGGGGTTTACGGTCTGCCCTTTTCCACGTTGTTTGCAATGCTTTATAACCAGAGCATTTGTATTTACTGCTATACTCCTTCATATGACCGAGCTAAACTTGCTAGCTTGTTATCAAGTGTCTTTAAGAGCTATATTGAAAATCCTTGAAATGTACACTTGGTCCAGCTCCTTTCGCAAACACCCCAAAAATTGTCCCGGTGAAGTCATCACACGTGAAAAGCTTACTATCAACTGTGCCCAAAGTTCGGTATTTGATTCCACCGTCGATCGAATATTGAAATGAATAGCTCAGCTCAGTAGAAATAATCCTTAGCTTCAAGTTACTGGCATTTTCAACTTTATCTTGAG
The DNA here is from genome assembly GCA_030574215.1 of Diddensiella santjacobensis. Taxonomy (NCBI): domain Eukaryota; kingdom Fungi; phylum Ascomycota; class Dipodascomycetes; order Dipodascales; family Trichomonascaceae; genus Diddensiella; species Diddensiella santjacobensis. Next base: position 184,773 of record JAJMEO010000020.1, read on the forward strand.
CACTGGTACTCATGTGATCTTCTATCGCATTATAAGCGACAAATTTCATAGAGCTGATACTAAAATTGAAGTTAATGGAAGCATACCGGAGTTCATCCTTATAAACGGCAAGCCCTCCTTCCAGATTCTGTGAAGCAGCGACATTATTATATGAGCAGTTTACAACGCTCACTGCGACACTGCAGTTTATAGATCGTTGGCGACAGCCTACAAATGAGGGAGAGATGCTTGGGCTTTCAAGTCCCACTTCAGAAGGGGATACATAAATAGACCCAATGTCAGACTGGAAACAGAAGTCCTCTAGCTTTGGATTCCTGATATAAACGCCATGGTGGCCCGCCAACTGAGAAGATTCCAGAGAAAAGAAGCTACCGTTGACTTGATTATTCTCAGAGCCGCTAACATCTTGGATTTGGCTCATCTGGGGAAAGTCTCCTTCGGGCCACGATATGTCTGTCAGGAAAGACTCTCTACCCAAAGGATAGCGGTCCTTTCTTTTTCGAATTCCAAGTAAGACTGCATGCCATTTTCCATCATTAGATTGGAAAAAGTCTGCGTGACCAGTGCACTGAACGAGGCGATTCGTGTCGTGGGACGTCAAAAGCGGGTTGTACTCACAAGATTCAAAAGGGCCCCATATGCTGCTGGACCGCGCGATCGACACCATATGTCCATCGAAAGTCCCGCCTTCTGCTGCCAAGAGGTAGTATTGTCCGTCCTTTTTGTACATATGGGGACCCTCGGTCGATATCTGGGCGAACCCGGGCCAAATGACTTTCTGGTCAGAAAGGGCCTGGCCAGAAACCAGGTCGATTCGAAACTGCTTGATAGTTGTAGATGGTTGCTTTTCGTATCCCATAACATATGCTCCTTGTATGTATGCCTTCCCATCGTCGTCAAAAAATAGGCTGGGATCAATTCCATCAAAGTCAAAGAAAACTGGCTTGCTCCAGCTGTTTTGAGAAATGTCATTGGTAGTAATGACAAAGTTTCTGAACGATGAAGAGGTTCCTCGAACACAATTGGTACAAACAATGTAGAATGTACCTTGGTGATGTCTAATGGTCGGGGCATATAGTCCTCCGACACTAGCAGTATGCCCCGAATCCCCGCGATGTCCTATAGTTTGAGAACATGACAAGTCAATTGGGTTACCAACATTGACAGCATTCCCTTCAACCGTTAACATTGAATATAATCATAGAGTGGTGAGCTTACCAATTAGGTCCCACGTCTTCAGATCCTTAGATGCATAAACAGGAAGACCGGGAAACAAATGAAATGACGAGTTGACTAAGTAAAACGTCCCATCCACCAGCACAACTGATGGATCTGGAGCAAATCCTGGTATAATGGGATTCATTTTTCCTCCATCTATAAATCAAAAATCTTCAGAATTCGAAAAGCAGATCTCATCGTATAAGATCAGAATGATACCGGTGCTGAAAAGCTATCCAAATTAACCGTGCAGATCAAACGCCTAATGTTGATCATCATCCCATTACCTATTTAACCGTTGTTGGGAATCCCAGTAAGCTCCAACTTGCCATGACTCCGTCAAGTTATTAGTGATTGTCGGCATGTATTCCAATTAACCGGTCCGGCGGCCGTCAACCTGCCTATTTTTGCAAGCCCCGCTCTTCTGCCAAGAACCGCGCGCGCGCCGCACTCTAAGACATAAATTCAGGATGACTATGAAATTGATGATAGCAGGCTAAATAATTTTTCTGTCACCTCATTCGCAGGTTGGGGCTGATTGAGATACCTTTACAATTTTCAAGATTTTGGAGATTTTTAAGATTTCAGAGTTTTACACTTTTTGTATGTAAAAATGCCAAAAATCTCAAAAATCTTGAAAATTCTCAAAATTTTGCAAAACCTTGATATTTCTAGAAATTTTGAGATTTCTATATACAAAATATATTGGGATTATTAGGCATTCGCAGCGCTCTGCGTATTCCAGCTCTGATATTCTTTCAATAGTTTTCTGTTCGTGAGACATAAAAGTGGTTAATCTTCGCAGCTCTTACGCCTAAAAATAAAAATGGCGAAATTCTATAATTCTAAAAATTTATTATCCCTATCACGGTTCGAATTAGTATCTGACTTAGCATGTATTAACAGCATTTTCAAGAATTCTTCCTGGCAGGGGGAATCCATCGAGGTCATCCTTCGCGGGTATTACTAGTTTCAAATTAACCTCCGCCAGCTCCGGATATCTGGCCAGAATTGCTTGAAGCAGCGCTTCAGAATAAAGTTTGTAGCCTTCTGCTTCGAAATGCAATCCGTCAGGTCTGAAAAGATGGTTCAAGGATAGTTTGCTACCAGATGCTAAATCGCCGGGAATTGGCATGCCGTCTTCCCAGCCTACACTGGTCATAAACACTGACCATAGATCCACGAGTCCGACGCCAAGTTCTCTTGCAACTTTCTGAGCTCGCTGTCGAATGAGAATGTGTTTGGCGGCCATTCCCTCTTTTTCTGGGTTCGTGACTTCGTCACAAGGAGCAGGACCCACAAGGATCAATTTGATGCCCCTCTCCAACACTTTATTGGACAAGCAACGCAGATTCTGCTCGTATTCATCGGCACTGAGAGAATAAGCGTCATTTGTTCCGAGGAATATCGTGCACAGGCGGATTTTCGCTAATCCAGAGCTTTCTGCGTTCAAAATCGGCTCCAAGATATATTTCACATGCTCAGTATTGAAGCCTCCGTATCCACGGAATATACAGTCCAACTTTCCGTGATACTTTGTCTGAAGCGCACCGATGAGATTGAAACCAAGATCTCCACGGTAGCTGTCCTGTGTGATTGAATCTCCCACAATCAGTAGTTTATCTAATACAAGGGCCTGTGTCATTGCTTATTAACCGCTTGTATAGCAATTCCAAGAATGTTCATCCAGAAGATATAGAACAGAATGGCGTGCTCGGATTTAATAATGCGTTAACCAGTCGGACTTTACGGCCCAACTGGTTAAATGGGGAACTCGTGAAGTTCAGAGCGGGGTACGAGATGAGCTCCAGGAGGATCTGGCTTAGTCACGGCTAAATCGGTTAATTGTGTCCGGTATTGATCGCCGGGATTTGAGTGTTCCTTCATTAAAAGTAACTTAAAAAGTTACCGCGTCAGATCGCGCCCCGCAGTAGCCCCGCATTTTTTATCTCACGCTCCATGCAACATGTACGACATGAAAATTTATCACGATATATAACGGAGCTCACCCTACATACAAAGAGGGACAGACACTCTTTTTTGGTCCTTATCTCATAATGTTTGGGCTCAAAGCGAATAACAGCGACGCAGATTCGGGGATCCAGAAGCCTGATAAAGGATTCTTTTTCTTGGTAAGTCAGGTTTTTTGTTAGCTGGCCAGGAGACATAACTAACCTAGTACTAGGCTGGTAAACAGTTCCCTCGTAAGATCTGGTATAAGGAACCTCGATTTCGGATCCTTTATTTTTACATTGCACTTCTTATTTTCACCAATACAGCAAATGGCTTTGATGGTTCTATGATGAACGGTTTGCAGGCTTTGCCGTATTGGCAGGATTACTTCAATCATCCTAAGGGATCAATTCTTGGTCTTTTTAATTGCGTGGGCAGCATTGGTGGTCTGTTTGCTCTATGCTTTTTACCTTTCGTGCAGGATTGGGCAGGTCGTAAGCCTACAATGATTTTTGGCGCTTTCGTTTTGCTTGTTGGGGTTGGACTTCAGGCTGGAGCTCGGAACTTTCAAATGTTTGTGGCTGCCAGATTCATCATTGGCTTCGGACAGACATTTACGGTTGTTACTGCGCCCCTGCTGATTGCCGAGGTCGCCCCTGCTCAGGATCGTGCTGTTCTTGTCACGATTTCCGGTGCATGCTATCAAACTGGTGCTTTCATTGCAGCTTGGACTACGTTTGGAACTTTGCAAATCAAAAGCAATTGGTCATGGAGACTTCCTAGTTTGTTGCAGGGAGTGTTCACCATCATTCTGGTTATATTTCTGCCCTTACTCCCAGAGAGTCCTCGATACTATATTGCGAAAGAGAAGGAACAAAAGGCTCTTGAAATTTTGGCATATTACCACGCAGATGGGGACGAGACTGATGAAGTAGTTCAACTAGAATTCACAGAAATTGTGACGGCAATAAGCGTGGAAAGAGCTGCAGACCATTCTTCATCCTATCTTGACTTTTTGAGAACCAAGGGCAATCTTCATCGGCTTATAATTGTCATCAGTTTGGGCGTGTTTGCTCAGTGGTCTGGAAATGGTCTTGTTTCGTACTATCTCACTACCATTTTGAAGATGGTGGGAATCACTAGCCCAACTCAGCAGCTTGGTTACAATGGCGGTCTCACCACTTTCAGTCTTATCACGAACCTGATATTCAGTTTCTATGTTGACAAATGGGGTCGAAGGCCTATCCAGCTCATATCGTCTATTGGAATGCTCATTACATTTACTATCTGGACCATTATTTCTGCGAGATACGTGATGTCTCCTGAACCCTCAGAGGGAAGAGGTGTTCTTGCGATGATCTTTATCTACTACCTGTTCTACAACCTCAAATCCGGTCTTATGACATCGTACTCTACTGAGATTCTGCCTTACGCGTTAAGAGCAAAGGGATACGCAATTCTCAATTTCTCCCAGAATGCGGTACTCTTCTTCAATCAGTACGTCAATTCGATTGCTCTGAATAATCTTGGATGGAAGTACTTTATTTTCTACTGCTGTTTTCTGGCCTTGGAATGCGTTTTCATTTACTTTTTCTTCGTGGAGACACAATACATGCCTCTAGAGGAGATTGCCAAGATATTCGATGGCCATGATGTCGCAGAGTTAACTCAACAGGAGATTCTTGAACGCGGAGAAAAGACCACTGCTTATCATATTGAGGAAGTTGAAGTCAACGGACCTTGAGGATACGATCAAGATATTTCGTAAATTGGTAGTTTTTGTAGCTTAACCTAGGATGTGTTCATTTTTTAGCGAGTAAATTCTGAACGAGTATAGTTATTCTGTGACTCATTTCAAAACATCAGCCGATTTTTAGTGCAACACTGGATATAAGCGTTTATGTTGCCAAGGTCTTGAATAAACAGACAGAATTACCGCTTTCTGGAAGCCCGTTTGACGCATCACAATGAGGACTTAAGTTCCATAGCTCAGCATTTTCAACTTTACAGGACACGAAAAGGTTTAAACTTTCCACATTGGGTCGAACCTGATATAGCGCTTTTACCCAGCTTCAGCCCAGCTTTGGACATATTACCATGCACACATAAAACTGGAGCTCGGGACACTGGGGATGACTCAGACAGGATCGAGATCAATACGAATTTGTTCGCAGCTTACTGTTTCGGAGTCTGCTTGTCACGTAGTATGGTAGCTAGTCTCCATATGTCTCCTTATGGTGTTTCATGTATATACTGTCTTAAAACTTAAGATATAAAGAAGATGGGGCTTTAAATGATCGCCAGTTGGGCACTTGAGGGTTCAAGTTTCATTAATTCGCCCTCTCAACAAGAATTGCTTAGGGAGAGGCACCAAACGCGACCGGGCAAACTCTGCTACGCCTTTGCCTAAGCCATCTATTCGGCTACTGGAAGCAATTCCACCATCCAAGAAATCTAATATTCTGAAATGAACGGCTCGTAGATTTTGGAATTCACATCTCTCCACTCGAGATTTAGCAGTAATTTCGGCTCCTAACAAGCTGCGTAACCTTTGAACCGTCATAAAGGACAGTAGCCATTGATACTCATCGTCGTATCGAACAAAAAACCCTATGTTTGAGTTGTTGGCCTTATCTCCTGACCTTGCGTGAACAATGTTACCCAACGGCTCTGAAATTGTCTCCCCGAAAGAGTTCAGGTCAACAGGGTCTCTTGTCTCGTAGCTCGGCCGCAGCCGTGGCACATCGAGATACTTGGCCGGCTGCCCGACATTTATGACGGAGCCGTCATGGAGGACGGCTGTTTCTCGCAAATGCTTGCGCGGTATGATACTTGGCCAGAGTTCCATAAACATTTTCGGATCCATCATGCGAAAATCAAGATCCATGTGGTAACCTGGATAAGACTGCATTCGAATAGCATAAATTGGTTTCCTGAAATGTCTCGAGTCGATATCATCCTTTGTCGCAGCCTGTGCAAAGACCCTCAGCAAACACGTCCCAAGCGATTGAACGTCCGGATTCTCTTGAGGCACACCAATAGTTGTGATTGAGAGCTTAGTGAAATTCGAGTTCGCAAGGGCGTTCTCAAGCTGCCGTTTCATCATTGCTATCTTTTCGACTACATTGAGCCCATTTATAAAGAAATATGCCTGGGCTTGATACCCGCCGACGGCGTTGACAATTGCTTTGACACAAGAAGGTGGTGGAAGTCCCTTCGTACCAGTAACTAATATTCTGTCTTGTCCAATTTGAGTAAGCTTTATGGTCCTTATATCAGCCGTGACATCTGGATTCAAATACAGCTCGCCCTGAAGCTCATACAGGACCTGGGCTGTTACATTTTCCACTTCCACAACTCCTGCAGCATGTTTTTCTTTGGTAACTACCACACTTCCATCACTAGAGATTTCTGCAATAGGAAATGCAAGATCAACCAATGACTCTAAATGCTTCGTAAACCCGCTGAAGTTGGCTCCGGTAAGGTACGGTCCACACTCTATGAGATGACCGGCAATTAGGGCCCCTGCCAACTGATCGAAATCATTATCCATATCCCATTGAAACCACCATGCCGCGAGACCGATAACTGGACTCGCATCAGTCACTCGTCCGCAGATTACAATATCACTGCCAGCATTCAGCGCAGCCACTATTGCTCGACATCCGATATACGCAACAGCCACCTCTGGAGCCTTACCCCACGATTCCAATGGCGTGCCATGATCGAGATGGGGAAAGTCGTGTTCTGATATTAGTTCCGTGATATTGTCTCCGTCGACGCGGGCAATTTTCAAATGATTGTAACCTTGCTCCATACAAATTCTTTTGATTTCTTTCACAAGCTGCGAAGGATTAAGCCCGCCTGCATTTGAAACAACTTTGATCTTCTTTTGTACGATCACGTCTAGGGAGTCTTTCAGTTGCTCGAGAAATCCTCCATCATAGCCACGTTCAGGATCCGACTTCATCTCAATGGCGTTCCAGGAAATATTCATTTCAGAAAGGAAGTCACCAGTGATCGCATCCACAGGCTCATTTGTAGCCATGCGCTTCATGGCGTAAGGGCAGTCCCCAGTGGCACCTGAGATGTTTGCTATCTTGATAGGCTGCGATTGTGCCTTCGCGACCGTCATTTTTAGTTTTGAATCAATGCGTTAGTGGGATTTTGAATGGAAACATTAATAGCCTGCAGTTTATATGAGCCATGAATCCCATGATCTAACTAGCGGGGGGATGCCATTTTCCGCGTTTCCGCATAGTTCATTAGTGCGGACCAAAACCGACGCGGCCGCGGACCCGTCCACCGCACTTCTCCTTCCGGACCCCGCATCTTCCTACTTTCCCACCGGCGATTGCCAAGCCATGGGATCCAGACCTTAGATTTGAAAAGGTGACACACCAGGATTTCCTGACTTTAAAGATTTTTGGGCAGTATTCTATTCCAAATGCATATCAAATCTTGCGATAGATGTCGACGGAGGAAGATAAAATGCGACAAGCTAGCCCCGAAGTGCGCTGAATGTCGCAGGTTGAACAAGAACTGCGAGTATTCAGCGGCAGTTACAAATGATTTGTCTCGTGTTTCCGCGCTGACGGAGAAAGTTCATCTACTGGAAAATACTATCTGCAGTCTTCGGTCTCAGCTCGAAGCACAATCTCTGTCTGTAACGCCATCGCACGCGGCTGCGGTTTCCCATGATGCGACTAAGGTTGCAAGCTATCTCTCGCTCTCAGCGGCTGGTGATACGAGATATTTAGGTTCCAGCTCAGGTGTACTGTTTGCACAAATTGTTCAGGCAACAATAAATTCACTAGCTGGCAGAACCGACATAACGGTCTCGGAGAACTCTGGCCCCTCAGATCAGCGGAATTCACTGAATGACATGCGCGCTGAGACAAGTGCAACATTTGGTGATGAGCTTCCTATCAAAAGCGTTGCCTACAAGCTGGTTTCTCTGTACTTCTCTCATTTCAATATACTCTACCCGTTTCTATGTGAGCAGGAATGCATGGAGCAGTTTGAAATTCTTTACCTTGGGCTGGAGAAGCCGGACCCCTTTTGGCTCTTGGTTCTTGACCTAGTGGTTGCAATAGCCTCTTCTCGAAATAAGGAAAGTTACATTCAAGCAGACGCGTTGTTCAAGAGGAGTATTGTAAAACTGGATTCGATACTGAGTTTAGAAGGTATTAAACCTTTGACATCATTGCTGCTCATAACTCTCTACTCGATGAATTTCAGTAAGTCTGGAAATGTCTGGCAACTGGTGGGTATGGCGGTCCGCCTGTGCACTGAATTGGGCCTTCACAGAGACGATGGCATCGGAGAATCTTTAACGATTGGTTACCAGGTTAAAAGACTTAGTTCATTCGAAAAAGAAATGCGGCGGCGCTCCTTTTGGACCACATTCGCTCTTGATCGTGTTGTCAGTGTAATTCTTGGTCGTCCTATGGCGATTAGCGACAAAGACATTGAACTTGCCTATCCGAGCTCTTGCACGGATGCATGCCTATGGAGCAGAAGAGACGATATAATTGATGGAAATCAGAGATCTGAGATCGGTCTATGCCCTTGCAGCTCCTCATCGCCATTTACTATCGCTTTGAAACTTCGATACATTACCGGTCGGATTGCACAAGAATTTCATTCCCGTAAGGTCGAAAATATCGGAGCAGAGCATTATCAGCTTCAAGATCAACTTCATAAAGAGTTGGTAGAGTGGAAACGCGACCTTGAGGTATACTTTGCCGACTGCCGCCATAGCACGATGGCATACAAGTCGTGCTATGCTTCCAAGAGATGGTACGAACTTCTGTATTATAATGCCGAAGTTCTACTCCATAGACCGTCGCTCGTTTTCTCACAGCCTAGTGGGACCGATCTCGACTTGCTGTTGAGTTCTGCGCAAGCATCTCTTAGGATTTATGCCGAGCTCTGCAACGAGCAGACTTTGAACTATACATGGACCACTATGCATTCTGTGTTTATGACTGGAATCACGTATCTCTACTGCTTGGCTAAGATTATGAGATCAAACAGCCCAACTCAGACTATTTACAAACTTCCGTCAGAGCTTGCAATAATTGAGGATACTCGACAATGCAGCAATACATTGATTGCCATCTGTACTGCGTGGCAGATCAAACATGAGTGCCAGACTCTTTTTGATAAGCTTTCATCTCTTATAATTTCGCAGTTGTTGGATCCTAGCCTACGAGCGATATCCTATGGGAGCTCTGCATCTCAAGAAAACTCAGCCCTAAGCTCACCTAGATCTCGAAACGAATACGACGGGAATACTTTCGTAAGCCACGACAAGAAGCTGAAAGATGTTTTTGAAGATTTGAGAGTTATTTTCGCTAGTGATACCGTCTTCTCTCACAATAGTAGTGCGTTTGGGTTATACCAGGAATGGGGCCAATACATGGGTTTCGAAAATAATTAGCTACCTATCTTTCTTTCAGAAGCCGGTTTCGCGTAATATCTAAGCGTGGTGCTCCCTACTATGTAACACTAGCATAATAAACCGGAAAAGATATTAAACGACAAAGCGGGGAAGATATGGAGCGGACCCGCGTCCTTTGATCCGAGCTGATTTCTCAAAGTACCAGCGGACAGAAGGAAACTTTGTACTGCGCACTAGTTTACAGTGAGAGCTTGAGATCTTTATTTCTAATGCGACCCCGCATTTACTAGTTTGCAAAGCCGTTATCGATAGAAGCAGCTAAGCCGTGCATAATTCATTAATTTTTTAACTGGGCGCAACGAAACAGGGTATTAACTGACTATCCAATCACCTGATGGAGATGCTGATATCTAGGAGTTTATTGCAAATTACGTCAAAATTAAATTCTCGAAGAGTTAGCACAACTTTGTATTACTCAGACAGAAATCAAAGTTCTAAATGGCCTCTGCATGAAAAGCCTTATGAACATACTCAGAGATAGCTGTAACCAAATTCCTTCCCGTATCTAATACACCATCCATACCTAGCACAGGATGAGGAAGCCCTTCGCATACTTTTAACTGAACATCTACTCCGGCCGATTTCAATTTGTTCGCATAGGCCACACCTTCATCATGGAGCACATCAAGCTCTGCAACAGCTAAGAACGTAGGAGGACATCTTCTGAACGATTCTACAGCGAAGAAGAGTGGTGATGCACGATGGTCACTCCAGAGCTCTCGATCCGGCAAATACTTTTCACGATACCACAACATTTTCTCTGCTGGCAAAGTCGGAGTGTTTTCAAATCTCTTCCAGCTGTTGTATGATTCCCCATTTGCAGTATTATCGGTTATTGGCACCACCAGGATCTGAAACGACAGTAGGGGTAGTGACTCGGCTCTATTTTGAGAGTTGTACCTAGCGATATCATGCGCAAGAACAGCAGCTACATTGGCACCGGACGAGTTTCCACCTACAGCTAGACGGGCACAGTTTATATTTAACTCTTTCGCACAACGGCTAACCCACAAATAAGTCTCCAAGATATCATCAACAGCGGCCGGAAAAATGTGCTCAGGAGCGAGCCTGTAGTCAATTGAAATTGCAATGCACTTTCCACGGACTGCCCAATTGGTGCAATGAGAATTTTCAGAATCTATATCGCCTAAGACCCAACCGCTGGAATGTGCCCACAGAATAGCTGGCCATCCGTCTCTCACGGGCCCGCCTGGGGGTACGAACACCCTCACTTTAAACGATTTCCCTGGTGTTTCAACTCTATCGATAACGTAGTCCGTAATGCTTTCAACCGGAAGAGGCTCACTACTACCAAGTACAACAGGTCCACTCTTTCTCGACACTGAGATTGGCTGATAGTGTGTTTGCTGGCGGCCGATCAGATGTTTGTTGTAAAAGTCAACATACTGCGAATCCAGCAGAGGAAGAATGTTAGAATCAATGGGATATGGAGGTTCCGGGGCCATGATAGATATTAGCCGAGCTGATAATGCAGACTATAAAGGTTTGGACTTTTGTTTTCTCGGCCCAAGTTTCAGTATATCCTAGCAACGTCCTCACTTTGATACCGCCTCGAATAAATTCTCTTTTACACCGCTGCAATTTCTTATGACAGTAGACTGCACGAATGTATTGTTATCAAGAAAAGAAAGTCTCATACTTAAATATATGAGGTCTCGCTCGGATGAGGCCTCCGCGTGATGCGCGTACAACATACGCGGAAATGAATCCGCACTAAACGGACTCCGCTCCGCTTTCGTGCTGAAAACTAACCGGGTGGTGCGGGGTAAGTACGGGGTAATTGCAGCACAATGCCCAGCGACGACAGTATATTTACCTCATGAACGAGGCCTGTTTATGTCGTTAGGTCGAAACAGCTAGCACAATGTCATTATTTTTCGGCTTGAGAGGAAAAAAGCTTTCTTACGTTGTGGGCTTTGTCGCTGCCATGGGGTTTGCCCTCCAGGGCTACGATCAAGTTTTATTGAACGGCCTGCTTACGCTGGAGTCGTTCGAAGAAACCTTTCCAGAAATTAACCCTGAAGATTCGTCGAGCCAGTCCGAAACATCTCATAAGTCTACTATCCAGGGAACGGTTGTGGCAATCTTCCAGATTGGTTCTGCAATTGGCGCAATTCTATGTTTCACCCTTGGTGACTATTTTGGAAGACGGCGAACTATTTTCTACTCGGGCTTGGTGGTTGTCATTGGGGTAATAATTCAAAGTACGCCGTTTGAATTAGCTCAGCTCATTGTTGGCCGGGTCGTTACCGGTGTCGGGGTTGGTGGCTTTACATCCACGATTCCAATGTGGGTGTCAGAGTCAGTCGCAGCCAAGGACAGAGGAAAGTTTGTACTTCTGCAAGGGTTTTTTGCCATCGGAGGTGTGGTAATTGCTGTTTGGATAGAGTTTGGTCTCTTTTATGTCACAAATGTCCATGTTTGGTCTGTCGCTTGGAGATTTCCGATAGCTTTCCAAGGATTCTTCGCTCTCGTAGTTCTAGCCTTCATTATGTTTCTTCCGGAATCTCCGAGATGGCTGGTTATGAAAGACAGACTCGAAGAGGCCAAAAAAGTGCTTGCTGCATTCGCAGACGAGGAGGAGGATTCTGAAGTCGTCGCCAACGAGCTGAAACTTATCAGAGATGGACTGACTGAAGAGCACGTCGGCAGAGGCGGTACTTCACGGTCACCATTTTCCATGACAGAAAACCGCCATCTAATGCGAACAATACTAGCGGTGGGAATTGCAATAATGGCCCAAATGTCGGGTGTTACTATTGTTGCATTTTACTCCACGAGTATCTTGGAAAATACTCTTGGATACTCCGGAACTACTGCAAGAGTTATATCCGGTTGCCTTCAAATATGGCAAGTGATTATTGCAGGAGGTGTCATATTCTTCGTTGACAAAGTTGGTAGACGCAAGCTCTTATTGCTTGGCACCGGCGGCATGTTCGTGGTCGCCGCTTGCTGTGCGGGCTTGTCCTCTGATCTATCTAGCCGGCCTGTTTCTTCTGCAACAATACTATTTTTCTTTCTGGCCAATTTCTTTTATCCCGTTGGTTTGTTTCTTGTTCCATTTATGTATGGAGCTGAGATTACTCCAATTCAAATCCGCGCTAAGGTTACCGGCATGGCAGCTTGTGCGAATTCATTGTTCAACTTTCTGGTAGCCGAAGTGACGCCAGTGGCCTTTGCCAATATCGCTTGGAAGTACTATCTGGTGTATGCGTGCATTAACTTTACGTCGTTCTTTCTTATTTTCGTCTTCTATCCCGAGACTAAGGGTCGGAGCTTGGAAGAGATCGATTACATTTTCATCGAGTCGAGAACCATATTTGAGCCCGTTAAAGTTGCGCGAAATTTACCTCTCGGAAGTGAAATACCTCGGCACGGGTTTACTGTTACTGAAAAGATGTCTATTACTACAGTGGAAGAGGCATGACCGGCAAATGTAAAACTGCTGTAAACTCGGCTTGGAATGCAACTTTATTTGATTGTTGGTACATAAATTAATTACTTCTTATATGCGTAATCTGCTCTTCGCCCAGTTCTCGATATCATTCACGATGAACCCTGAACGCCTTAGCTAGCCTGCTTGCTTGTCCCAGGAATAAAATTTTAAATTGTGTGTCGATAATACCGGTACGATCGGCACTCGTGCATACACTGACGGGCGATCAGGCACCGTCCGCGGGGTAATGTCCGCCCAACGTTCCTCCGCTATTTATGACCTATCAGTCAGTCCCGCTCCGAGTAGCAACACTTTCCCCCTGCCTCGTCTTCGCTGCTGCCACAAGTTGTTCGGCTATACCACTGGGTAGTACCTCGAGTACTTCACCACTTGTAGAATAAACCGCAGGTTGCTCCACATCCAGCCTGATCACAGTGTTATCAGCACCATATTTATCGATAATGGCATTGACCTCATCAGCGATGTTCTTGCCAGTTGATTGTGCGAGAATGGGTAATATACACATAGACATTATGATAATACTTATGCTAAGAGTGCAAAGAGCAGGAGACTTTGAGGGCTGCGAGGAGACTTTGAGGCCCGCTGGGAGACTTTGAACCCCGCAAGGAGACTTTGAGGGCTACGCAAGACTCCACTGCCTTCGAAGCGGTACTCTGAGTTGTGACTCCGAGGACTTCGAGCCGATCGCCAGTGCTGTATGCCATGGTCAGAATCTAAAGCA
>JAJMEO010000020.1:198708-213971 GCA_030574215.1 Diddensiella santjacobensis
TTGATGTGCGATTGAGTAGTCAGTCACATTGATCTGACTTAGGTCGGTGCTGTTGCAGTATCGCTTCACGTATAACTGATAATATACGGCTGCATAAATACTTTTGTACTCAGTAGTGGTGGTTACGTCCTCCACAGAAGTGGATGTTTGGCACGAAACGAAGCCAAGTATAAAAATTATAAAAAAAACGAATACGCGCAGGCGGCAGCCGGTTCCTATGGTATATTATTAGCATCATTTTCATTTAATTTGTCATATGGACTGGCTCTTACAGCATGCGTGATGAGTGTTTTATTTTACTTTGGGGCTGCCACACTGGCAATCAGGTATGATGACTGGCCCATATCAGATATAGCGAGGTGCCCCAGAGATTCAATTGTGCTCTAGCGGCAATTCCTTCCTTATATTCGTGGCAGTGAGCTGGTTAACACAAGCATCCCAATGGACAAGTATACCAAAGTCAGGAATCTACCGAGGAAGTCTATATTCGAAGACTCGCAAAGGACACAGCGCTCACATTCACCGGAGAGACCTAGACCAAGCACTCAAATGACCCGCGAATCCGTCAACATCAATTAAGGTCGCCGAGCCGAGTTCCAGTGTAGGTACTAGAATAGGACCTACAGTCGTAGGGTTCGTATTCTCTACCCAGAATGGTCAATATTCAATTTTTCTGATCTTCTCTTTGCCTGGATTTGATATGAACCTCTAGATCATAGTATTTTTGTTCTAGCAAAAGTGGAAGCGTATGGAACAGCAAAACGGTGATACGTTCAGATTATCATAATGGCACGTTACGGTATAACTTTGAGTACTAAGCGAGGTTAACTATTTACCAATAGAAACTCGCAGTTTACCCTCCAGCTTCTCTCGATAGCTACATGATTGCCTTCAAGTTTCGCGGTATCAGCTTAGCTTTGGAATCATGTGGGATCGCCATGAGAGCTCTCTCAAATTGATATAATAATCATAGTGTGTAATCGTTGGCTTGACTATGTTGCCACAATCTTGAAGGATACAATAGTCACTATCAAACTGGCATGGGCAAGCCATAGCACTATGCCAAAGCTATGGTTACGCACACCATTAGTCTTCTTTTCAGTCAAGTGAGGGTACCGGAGGAGCAGTTCTGGAATGCAAAGCGGTATACGATGAGGTGATGAGGAGTACGAGCCAGAAAGATAATGCTCATACCGATGAACACTTGAAGTTTCTTGAAGTTTCCTGAAGATGGAGTGCAATGAAGGGGACTTTTGGAATGACCAACACGAACAGATCTATACGAGCCTGGATTTATGGGCATCAGCTTAAAAACATGGATGAATTCAAGGTTCCATGGACTTTTAGTATTTAGGTTATTTTGTTCTATTTCGGGGGAGTCCAGGCTGGGCTCATATTCGATATTTATAGGTTGCGATTTGTTCTAATTCCCGGGTATGTTGGCACGATAGCTTCAGTATTCATTTTAAGTGTCCGCACGGATTATTACCAGTTTGTTCTTGGGTTTAAGGGTCTCGGGGGGATTTCTGTATCACTCGTGTTCACACCGAGTGTTGCTGCTGTAGGACACTGGTTCTACAAGAAAAGGGTTCTCGCTACTGGCATCGCCACTGCAGGGGGAGTATTCGGTCGCACGGCGCCTTGCCTTGTTGTTCCCTCTAGCAATGATTCCGATGATGGAAGAGATAGTTTATGGATGGACAATTAGAGTTAGAGGTTCGTGGTCCTTTTCTGTGCGTAGTATCAGCGTTGACACTGAAAACTCTGCCTTCCTACAAATACAAGGGCCCGCGCCAGTATCGATCTCAAAGCGTTGCCGTTGAAAGCTCTTCAGTAAAGACAGAGATCTATTAGACATCAGACGCTATGCTATCATGGGCTGATATAAGTACATGCTCGTGCCAACGAAAGCACACTGCACCGCGTATTGGTTATCTATAATACTAATAACAACGTTATATGTTTATTTATTACACGAATTATTTGCAGGAACACAACAGACAATTCCGTGCGGAAAGCAGCCATCCATGGAAGCAGGGTCATGTCGTGAGCACCGGCTCATCACGGTTGCTTAGAACCTCTGCGAAAAAGCGGTATACGGGCCCAAGCATCTTTAAAGAATCCTCATGGCCTGCTCTTGGCACGATCACATACTTGTATCTAATGCCGACCTTGTCAAAGGAGTTGAGCAATCGTCCCAAGATTTCAACTCTAGTTGTGAAATCCTGCAAGGGGATCTGTCTTTCGGCTCGGTACAGGTGGGTTGTGTCGCCTACATCTTCTGCGCCGACTAAAGCTAGAATTGGAATATGCGATGATACAAAGTTCTCAAAATCTCTACCGAAGCGCTCTTTCAGATCTGCAACTCCTTGTGGGAACGGATACGATCTATCTGCCAGGGTTACAGTTCCTGGCGCTGCCACAACAAGTCCTAGTAACCGTTCGGGATGCAAGTAAGCGAACCGATGGACAAATTGGCCCCCTCCACTAATACCATACATAAGGAAACGGCTTGAGTCGACCTTTTCATACTTCTGGCATACCTGATCGATCATCGCAAGTAATATTTCGTCGAATCTCACTCCCCCGTACTCAAGGTACTTGTAACTCTCGTCGATGTCGCTGTCTTCTAGAACTCCCGTAGGAAACGACGGGCACAATATGGTGCAATTGAATGTCTCGGCGAAAATTTGATACTGACTTCTTCCTCTCTCCGGCGTTCTATCGCTAGCCGGCACGGCCACCAGTAAGTTCAATCTCTCAACATCATTATATGAAAACGGCATGTACACGAAATAAGAAAATCTCTTATCTGCTTGACATGCAATCTGATACGAATCGCCCAATTTCAAAGATTTCATTCCTATTATGATGGTCAAATCCTTGGATTTGTGTATATCGCTAGATAAACAGAGACGATAATTTTCTATCTATTTATATATATTCAGGTGCGGTAAGTCACAGGCCGAATGGCGCTTCCGTTTTCGACATAGTGTGACATATCATTCGGAAAATCCTGGAATCAGGCTACCATCCCGCGGACCCCGCCTTTCATAACTGGGGATTATAGAAGTTTCAGTGCTAAGCCGAACTATAGAATACTCACCATGGCTTTAAAGCCATTTATTCAGCAGATTCAAATGCATCCCTTTGGGCCCTCTCTACTTTCCAGCTATTTTCCTGGAGAAAGTTTTTATCCTGTATGGCCTGCTTAGCATTATCCAAACGCCAGTGATCACAACTGAGGAATGCGGCGATACACCCGAAACCACGCATTTCTCTCAATGACACGAACAGCGCGTGCGGCGAAATCCCCGACACCCCGCAATTCATATTTCCCCACAGATCGGGAGATACTATGATCTATTAACCTAACGTGACTACATTAAGGGATAAGCTGTTCTGGGCATGTGCACCCACTCCATTTCATTTGCATCCCCAGCGTTTACGGCAAGTCAGATGCCGCGACTGATTATAAAGGTAGAAAGAGATCAAAAGTTGAAGCGCATTATTTGGAACAGAATCAATGCCACAGTCTACTATAGAGAAGATTAACAATACTGAGCTCATCGAAGAGATAGGAAAGCTTGTAGATGAGCTACCCCATTTGACAGAACAAGAGAAGCTTCTTGAGAAGAAGCTGGTTCGAACCTTGGATATTCGAATCCTGGTTCCGGTTGTTGTTGTCTACTTTCTGAATTCAATTGATAAGTCGAATATCGGATCTGCTCGTCTGCAGGGAGTTCAAAAAGATCTTAACCTGACAAATACTCAGTTTTCCGCATGCGTTTCCGTTTTGGCTGCAGGATACCTAGCAATGCAGGTTCCTTCAAATATGCTTTTGAACTATTCTGGGCGTCCTGCTCTGTTCCTTTCCCTAACTACGATTGGATGGGGATTAATATCTCTACTCACATGCTTAGTGACTAATTATGGTGGGATGATTGCTTGTCGATTTATCTTGGGAGTCGTCGAAGCACCTTTTTTTGCTGGAGCCATGTTTCTTTTGTCCAAATGGTATACTAGAAGAGAGATTGGATTACGTATGACCGTCATTTTAATTGCTCCTGCTCTCAGTGGTGCTTTTGGGAATCTTCTGGCTGCAGGAATTCTCAGCGGGCTCAACGGTAAAAGAGGAATCGCTGCTTGGAAGTGGTTGTTCATAATTGAAGGATCTCTTTCTATCGCGGTTGGAATCTTGCTGTTTCTAGTTCTGCCAGATTTTCCAAGTAATTGGAAAGCTCTCTCGCCCGAAATGAAGGTCGTTGCTCAGAAACGCCTTGTTCTGGATGCTGGTGAAGTAGACGATGACGCAAAACCGGGTTTCAGGCAGCAACTCTCAGGATTCAAACTGGCATTCACCGATATTAGAACATACTTGCTCTTCTTTATGTATGTTTTCTTGCAGGCTGCAGCTACCCTCTCAGTTTTCTTACCCACATTGGTTGGCACATTGGGATTCAATAACACGATCACGCTGCTCTTGTGCGCTCCACCTTTCATGATCACAGCAGTATGGCAAATGTTTCACAGCTACTTCTCTGACAGACTTCAGGTGCGTTACTGGTTTTTCATCTACCCCATACCTCTTATAGTGCTAGGGTTCATAATCTTCATCGCTGATACAAGGTTTGGACCGCGCTATTTTGCACTATGCCTTATGAGCCAGTTCACTCTCTTGATTGTCTCGTGCTGGTCCTGGACCGCAACTTCGATTCAACGGCCGCCGGCTAAGCGGTCGGTTGCCATCGGATTTATCAACATGGGAGGAGGGATCACAGGAATCGTGTCTCCTTACATCTTCTCTGCTTCTATTGCACCTCGGTATGCTCTAGTAAATGGCGTTGCAATTGGTGGACTTACCCTTTCGGCAGTATTAGCAACAATTCTGCGTTTCCGACTTGCTAAGCTGAATCGGCAGGCAAGCGAACTTTCTGAGAGTTCTCTAACAGAGTCTGAACGGGACACCATTCTAGCAACAGCAGAGCAGGAAGGAGTTGATTTTGATACTGCACTCTACCAGAAAAAAAATACGTTTTACATGCTTTGATGGCTCCTTAGCTCTAATCTCGTCTAAATATATCGTATTATGCTTTATGGAACTTTTCATAGGCTCAATCTTAAATCCTCAAAGTCATTTTTTTAGTTTTCTATCTTTCGGGGCTATGAAGAGCGTATTCTGATGCCCCGTAGGGGCATCTCCCTTCAGAAGTACCCGTTAATAACCCCCGTAACAATGACAATAAGCTCCATTACCTTAGTTACCATCTTAATAAATCATGATACCATCTTAGTGATACTAAATTTAGTAAAGTTTTTCCGTAACCCGGAGTAACCCATGGCTTACCTTACCTTGCGAACCTCTTCAGTAAGCCTGAGTAAGCCTACTAAGGTTTAGTTTCCCTCGTTACCAGCTAACAATAAACAATCAATAGACAATAAACAATGAGTAATGATGTCGTGTCACAGTCGTGATCGTCTATTGATAGATTTTTTTTGTTACGTCTTCTATTTTCTTCTCACACCACATTGACCCCATCGTGCCCTTGGGCCGTATTCAACATTGAACTACTTTCAAGGTGAGTTCATTCAGATTGGCTATTCAATTGCTTATTATTTCTATTTAACAGATTGCTGACGGTAGATCTAGCTGTAGTTTCGTGAAGTATGGTCGTTCAGATGCTGAGTTTGGTGGCGTTGTTCAGTTGCAACATTGAACGACTTTCAAGGTGAGTTCATTCAGATTGGCGATTCAATTGCTTATTATTTCTATTTAAAAGATTGCTGATGGTAGATATAGCTGTAGTTTCATGAAATATGGTCTTTCAGACGCTGAGTTTGGTGGCGTCACTATTTTTGAGTACTCGAGAACACCGCTTTGAAATTTGAATCTGGATCAACTAACTATCTAAAAGACAATTTACATGCTATCTTTACTGTAAGTACGATTGGATGTCTGCATTGTGGATCTTTGACTAACTGGTTTTCTGTTTGTGGTGTGGTGTCATTCATTTTTGTACATTGAAGGATAGTAAGTTATAATAAGGGAAGATATCTATTCGAATTGTTTTGAATTCTAACAGCTTCAGACAGGTTTTTTTCATATTTCAGCAGCTAGGGATTTGTGTTCCGTGGTAATTGAATTGCTGGCCATTCAGTATTTGCTGTTTATTCTCTTGAGTTTGATGTGGTGCCACAACCTTTGTGGGACGCGTTGCAAGTATGAAAATGATTTTTTTTTTGACTCACTTCAATTTCTTTCTTAGTATTATTTGTTCTATTATTTTTTTACTTGTCTTGAATTGCATTCGTCTCGGTGTATTTCTCACTGCTGTTTTGCACCTTCAGGATGTTTACGTCCTCCACTGAAGTGAACGTTTGGCACGAAATGAAGCGGAGTATAAAAACTGTCAAAAAAACGAATACGCGCATTTTATAGCGGTTTGTTTTTCACCTAATCTGGGCGGAAGATACCCAGAACTTATAAGGCGGAGCCCCGCACCAGCCGCATGTCGGGACGAGCCAGCCATCAACCTAAAGATTCGGAAAGTTTATGCATTCTACTGATAAGCCCAACTCTCAAGCAAATCCGGAAATATAACACGAGGCGGCTAATCAGAGCATTTTGTCTTGGATCATTCGATGGGGCGTTGCCAAAGACGCCTTGTCGAAGACGCCTTGCCAAAGACAACAGACTTTGGAGCAGTGGTCATATACTAGCACCTCAGCTCAATATTTGGATTGTCCGTAAACGAGTGGGATCTGCAATGCTCATCAACTACGTTAAATGAGCGAATAAAAGTGAGATGATCGACACATATGGAGTTTCAATGCCTGTGGTTTTGAAAAAGCACTGTGCTTCTCTTGGTTATTTAGCAGAATAATAAAATGCGTGCTAGATCAATAAGCAACGGGTTCGGAAAAAAAAGATGAGCCGACGGCTGTTACGGGCCGTATTTTTTGGACTGTAGGAATTAATAAGGTGCTAGTAAGTTATAATTTTAGTATATCTATCTTATCCCAACGAGGGTGTCAGACAGTCGGAGGACTACAGTGGAAGGCTGGAAGTAAAGTAAACACTAGGTTAGTGCTGCGGAGTATATGGGTTCGATGGTAAATACAAGTGAGTACAGTATAACAGTAAAGATCAAGTAAGGGAAAGAAAACAAGATAAAACATGTGAGTCGTATAATAGGAGATGCATACTTCTGGCTGTGTCCTGTCACGAGAACCTGAACAAGAATCTTTGACTGACAGCTCAAAAAGTCAAAGGGGTTAACCAACGTAAACGTTGTGTGAATAGTATGATGATCGATACAGCTTGAATCCGAGTATAGGATCCCGGTTTTGGGGGCCTGTTTAATGATTGGGAGTTGTTTGATGAAGGGGGTTTACTAACAATGTATTAGAACCGTTATCGGAGCTGTTGTTGTAAGTTTTATTAAGATATTAACTGGTGCTGAGGCTCTATTTGTGGTTGAAGGATAAGCGTTGGTGATCGAGGTGAAGTTTTGGTGAAAAATCTTGGATTTCAGCCAATCACCGCGCGTCTCCCAACTGGACGACCACACAACAAAAAATCCAACGATGAAGAATCAGTCTAACCAAGAATTAGGATGTTCAATTCGAACAAGACAAGCTCCCAGCTATTCTTAACGCACTGGAAATCCAAAAGCCAGGTGGAGAGAAGTTGGTTCTAGAAGTTGCCCAACATTTGGGTGAAAATACGGTGCGAACAATTGCTATGGATGGTACTGAAGGCCTCGTTCGAGGGACTGAAGTAAAGGATCTTGGATCACCTATCACTGTTCCAGTAGGACGAGGTACTCTCGGACGAATCATTAACGTGATTGGAGAACCAATTGATGAGAGAGGACCCATCAAGGCTGATAAACGTCGACCTATCCATGCTGAACCCCCTTCATTCGAAGAACAATCCACCAGTGCCGAAGTGCTTGAAACCGGTATTAAGGTTGTGGATCTACTTGCCCCTTATGCTAGAGGTGGTAAGATTGGTCTTTTCGGTGGTGCCGGTGTTGGAAAGACTGTGTTCATTCAAGAACTAATTAACAATATCGCCAAAGCCCACGGAGGTTTCTCTGTTTTCACCGGTGTGGGGGAGAGAACTCGTGAAGGTAATGATTTGTACCGAGAAATGATTGAGACCGGTGTCATTCAACTTGAAGGCGAATCAAAGGTGGCCCTCGTGTTTGGACAAATGAACGAACCCCCAGGAGCTCGTGCCCGTGTCGCTTTGACCGGTCTGACCATTGCTGAATATTTCCGTGATGAAGAAGGTCAAGATGTATTGTTATTTGTTGACAACATTTTCCGATTCACTCAAGCCGGTTCCGAAGTATCTGCTTTGCTTGGACGTATTCCATCTGCCGTCGGTTATCAACCTACTCTATCAACTGATATGGGTGCCTTACAAGAACGAATCACAACCACTCAGAAAGGTTCCGTCACTTCAGTCCAAGCCGTCTACGTCCCAGCAGATGATTTGACTGATCCTGCTCCAGCAACAACCTTCGCCCATTTGGACGCTACTACCGTGTTGTCACGATCTATCTCGGAATTGGGTATCTACCCCGCCGTCGACCCTCTGGATTCTCGATCCCGTCTCCTCGACGCCGCCGTGGTCGGCCAAGAGCATTACGATGTCGCTTCCGAGGTCCAACAAACCTTGCAATCATACAAGTCTCTTCAGGATATTATTGCCATTTTGGGTATGGACGAATTGTCCGAGGCTGATAAGCTCACCGTCGAACGGGCCAGAAAGATCCAAAGATTCCTCTCACAACCCTTCACCGTCGCAACCGTTTTCACCGGTCTTGAGGGCCGTCTCGTTCCTTTGAAGGAAACTATCAAGTCCTTCAGAGAAATCCTCGACGGAAAGCACGATAACCTCCCCGAGGCTGCATTCTATATGGTTGGTGGCATTGAAGAAGTCATCTCCAAGGCTGATAAGTTGGCCGCAGATGCTAAATAAACTTCCAAACTGGGCCCTCCCGCCCTCTGAAAATAGATATTTCGTATATAATGTCCTCCCGACTTTTTGAAAAACAAAATCTCCTATCTATGTACAACAAATTACTCAAAAACATTCCTGACCCTTGTCCCTATTTGTTTATCTGTGACTCAATGCTCTATGGCTGCTGTTCGAGGTCTGTCAACCTCCCCTTTTGGAATGTCAAGAATATATCTGGCAGATTACAGGTGGGATTGAGGTGGTGGAATGAATCATCTCCAGACGGAACTAGCCTTTGGGTATTTGAAACAGCAGATATAAGTTCTTCTGAGTCTTGATCATAAATGCGGTACGTTCTAATAAAGATACAGCCTCAGAGATATATATATCCAATCGATTCGAAACTGTTTTGGTTGTTTCTATACATTACGCCTGCATTATGGGTCGGGCTAGGTGTTTTGGCGATATTAAAGTTTGAGTTTCTTTGGGGGTGTTCCATTGTCTGACTTCAAATGGGGCTTTCCTCCAGCAGTTTTATGAGTGTACTTCTTTACGGCTGTTCTTCGAGCCCAGAGCATTCTCAATGTATTGTGGACTATAGAAACGGCTGGGTCCTCTTTCCTCCTGCCTCTTATCTGGACCACGTTGAGCACAATGAAATGGCTGTATATATATTCATTGTGAGCTCTGCCCTGAACTGTGCATTGATCATGCGTGATATTCGTGGCGCCAGACTGGAATATGATTTACAGTAGGCCCTGCATCACAGAAACCCTTGGTCGGGCACAAATTAGTTGGGAGCTCGGCCGCTGCGTCGGCCGTTGATGGACCTTGACGTCGGCCGGCCATCGTCCTAGCCGCATATTGTTCGCACATCAACCTCTCACGCCAATGCTACTACTCTGCTATAAAATGATACGCCAAGTTCGTTACGATATGTCTCGCATCGAAAGCATACGTTACTCCTTACAGCTCTGTTTGATTGGATTGCGAGATCATGAGTTCGAGTCTGCATTCACAGCGAGATGAAAAGTCGTGGAGCAACCCAGTAGACCTGGAGGCTCAAGCCGGCAATGGAAATGATACAGATAACCAAGAGGATCCCAATCTAGTGAGTTGGGACGGACCAGATGATCCTCAGAACCCAAAGAATTGGCCGGATAATGTCAAATGGAAGGCCACTGTCAGTGTCTCTCTGTTCACCTTCATTTCACCCGTCTCGTCTTCAATGGTAGCTCCTGCCATTGCACAGTTGGGTCACGACCTCGGCATGAAGAGCAAATTCGAGGAAGAGCTTGCCCTCTCCATCTTCATTCTCGCCTATGCCATCGGCCCCCTTTTCTTTGGCCCCTGTTCTGAAGTCTATGGTAGGAAGCGCTTGTTGCAGGGCAGTAACCTATGGTACTTTGCGTGGAACTTGGCCTGTGGGTTTGCCCAAAACAAGGCCGAGTTCTTTGCGTTCCGTTTCCTGGCTGGTCTCGGTGGAAGTGCTCCGCTCGCGGTCGCAGGTGGAGCTATAGGGTATGTTTATAGAGAGCTCAGAAACTTATTGAAGTGCTAATCAACTCTTTTATAGTGACATTTGGACCGCAGGACAACGCGGTAGAGCTATGGGAATATATACTCTTGCACCAATTCTAGGACCAGTTCTTGGTCCTGTTGCTGGAGCCTGGATTGCCGAGTATACTACATGGCGCTGGGTTTTTTGGTCTTCTAGTATTGCGGCAATAGTGATCCAAGTGTATGGTATCTTTGGTCTTCGAGAGACTCATGGTGGAACACTGCTTAGGCAGAAAAGAGCTCGGCTGATCAAGGAGACGGGCAGTCGCGACCTTTATCTTGGTGCAGATGCCGACTTACCTCTCTCCATAAAGATCCTTGGTGCCGTGAAACGCCCCATCATTATGTTGTTCACTCAGCCGATTGTCATGATGATTACACTTTACATATCGTATGTATTCGGTCTCAACTACCTCTTCATCGCTACCTTTCCCGGTGTATGGAGCGGTGTCTATGGCCAGTCACTAGGCATTTCGGGCCTCAATTATATCTCCCTCGGCATTGGAGCCTTCATTGGTCTGTTTGGGAACTTTTTCCTGATTGACAGGATCTATAAGAGCCTCCAGGCTAAGAATAAAGGTGTTGGTCGCCCAGAGTTCCGAATCCCAAGCATGCTAATCGGGTCACCCTTGGTCACGATCGGCTTGTTCTGGTATGGCTGGTCTGTACAAGCTCACGCATTCTGGCTAGTGCCTAATCTGGGGATTATTGTCTTCACTGCGGGGTCCATGGTCTGTTTGGCGGGCATGCAGACATTCATTGTCGATACCTACACTCGTTTTGCTGCTAGTGCGTTTGCTGCCCTTGCGATTATTCGCAGCCTGGCCGGGTTTGCTTTCCCCCTGTTTGCGCCGTACCTTTACAAGAACTTAGGCTATGGCTGGGGCACAAGCGTTTTGGCCTTCATCAGTATCGGGCTTGGATGGACTGTTCCGGTGATTTTCTGGAAGTTTGGTGTAACATTGAGAAACCATTCGAAGTATGCGGCTGGGGAATAATGCCATTACATGGCCGTTACTTGTGTTAGCAAATATATAGAAATTGTAAAATAATTATTCTCTTTATAGCTATTATGAAGACCACATGAAGATAGCGATAGTCTTTAGACCACTAAAACCAGACTACTTGTGGTTAAAAGCTAAAAGAGGTGATCGGATAACCTTACGCCGCACTTGTTGCCTCCACTTTTTCTCAACGCTCACCTCGCATTGCAAATGCATCCCGGGCTCGTGCAATATGACTCGCGTGTCGCCCTCTTCGGAAAAGACCTTTGCGTGCTTCAGTTGCGCCGCCCGCAAAACCAAATGCGACAAAGAGCGCCCGGTTTGTGGTGGGTGTAGAATGCGCAAGTCGAGATGTGTCTACGAAGACGTCGCGGCTGCTGGTTCACGCAAACGAAAAGCTAGGCAAGATGCCAACGGACGCCTCGAGAGATTCGAACGCATCCTGACCCAGCATGGTCTCACTGCAGACAAGGCGGAATCCAGCCCGGACGTCACTGGAGAGGGCGGCGAGGTTGCTGCGGAAGCTGTCCCGTCTACAGGCAGGCTCATTGTGAACGAGAGCAATTCGCAGTACATCAACAGCCCCCTGTGGCATGAATTCGAGAAACACGGACTGGGGAAAATAGTCGAAGAGGAGGTCTTTGGCGCCGAAGGTGATTCTACCAGGTCGACGACTGCTGCTGCGTTCCCTCCGGTACCGCTCTCGCGTGGTCTCTTGGGCTCCACCAAAAGCCTTTTGGAGTATCATCCATCTGCTACGGACGCGACACGACTATGGAAGATATATGCAGCGAATGTGGAACCGCTCTATAGATTTCTGCATAGCGCATCCGCACAGGATCTAGTCACAGCAACATGCAAGGACTTGACACGTGTAACGCCAGCAGATCAATGTGTTGTCTTCGCGATTTACCTCCTGGCAGTTTTCTCAATGCCCGAGGATATGTGCTTAGCGGAGTTCGGCCAGACTCGAGTCCTGTTGCTCTCCAAGTATGATTACTGCATTCGGCAAGCACTGTTCAATGCCTCATGGCTGAGCGTTAGCCATATGTCTATCCTATTGGCCCTCGTAATGTATCTTTCCGTCGTAAGGCGCAAGTCTGATCCTCGCTCCTTGTGGATTTGGACGGGAATGGGCATTCGAATGATGCAGAGAATGGGCATCCATCGTGATGGCGAAGGCATGGGACTACGGCCATTCGACGTGGAGCTGCGCCGACGAGTCTACTGGCATCTAGTTTCCCTAGATACGTATGGCGGTCGCATCTCCGGGACCTCTGATGCAGGTCCCCCCAAAACATGGGATACAAAGTTGCCATCCAATATCAACGACGACCAGATCTATCCCGACATGACGGAGGCACCGAGTGTACGTGCTGGGGCCACTGATATGATGTTCAGCTTGGTCCGCATCAAGCTCGATTCTCTTTTTGCGGTGGAGAGCCCTAATTCACAGTGCTCTGGGCCTGCCAGCCCTAGCAGGGATCAAGCAGAAAAGCTGATTGATTCTGTGGAAGACGAGATCGAATCGGAATTTCTTCGCTACTGCGATCCTGTCGAACCTGTACATGCAGTCACTCTCATAACGGCTAGAGCCGCCATCGCGGCTGTGCGCCTTCGTCAGCGCATGCCGCTCGTAGCGCGTCAGCAGCGCGGTCGGGAGACGGACTGGCAGGAGTTCTATGGCCTTGCGCGGCGCATACTGGATGCAGAGAATCTCACTTTTACGAACCCCCTCATCGAGCCGTTCAGATGGTACCTGCGAGCGTCGTTCCGCTGGGATGCTCTTATTTGTCTGCTGGGGGCCCTGGCCCAGACGAACTTCTTCCCTCCGGAACAGTGTGAAGGCAGTTGGCAGAGAATCAGTGAATTTTTCTCCCGTCACGCCGAAGTTCTCGAAAAAAGCACCACTCTGCAGCGCATCGTTGGGCGCATGGTTTTGATCGCTTGGCGTGGGAACCCACCGCCCTATCAGGGTCTCGAGCCAGATTACATCACGAAGCTGCGCGAGCTGCATACCGAAAGCACGACTTCTGCTCCACCTCAGCATTCAGGTGGAGATGCCGTCAAGGCAGAGCTCGACAATTACCCGTCGGTGGAGGCGGACGCTTCCTATGATATTACTATGTTCCTTAACAGCAGCGCATATGGAGCAGATGGGTGGGACGTGCTTGTTGATGATTTGTTCAGTGATGCAACTCATGAGCTGTGATGCCAAGACTGTAGTGATACTCTTGATGACACTAAGATAAAGCAGAATGCGAGGTTAAAAAAACTCGCGTTGACAGAGAACAAGCTTCTGAGTTGTTCTCTGCTTGAATTGAGGCATGGAGCATACACTGCTTTATGTGTTGATACATGTAAAGTTGCGATTATGCTTTGCATAGTTTTGTTTTAGTATTCAGAGTTGGCCAACTGCTCTGCAGATTGAGCTTGATACACATGTGATGGATTCGTCTTCTGGGGTATAGTATCTTGAGCCCCGGCGGTTATCTGATCTGTGAAGGCTGATTCCTCGATAGTTGGGCATTATGTTTACCTTGATGACGCTTTTGGTCCACGTACCTAGTTGAGCCCAAGATAGAAATTGGATCTGAACCAAAACTCAAGCTAGTATTTTCCATTTAACCCTAGGACCACTTACACTGTTTTCATGACCTGGGTTCAATCTATGGATACTATATAGGATAGATAAGGAGGTCGTTATGGATTTTCGCTGATCTACTTCATACTAATAAGTGAATCAGAGTGGGAGCGCGGGGCCAATCTTAACTCCTTGCTTAAGGCCGCTGGTTAACGTAAAGGCCCATCAGAATGCCTCCCTGCATTACGTCAGGAAGCAGACTGGCTGATCCCTGATGGAAACCCATGCAAGGCTACTCAGCGGATATAACCCAGCAGGCTCGGAAATAGACGATTCATATATCCAGCTCGACACGGGGTTCTGCAATAGCAGGTAGTATATTGAAATATCCACAGAAATACAAGACATCAGCCAGTATAATCACACCGGTTGTACCTCTGCTCAAAATAAAGTCTCACGAGTCACAACATGTTTCTATCTTGAGTCAGCTGCTTGCAGACACAATCAAAACGACTCGTTTTTCTTTTCTTAGAGCTGCCCGGAAAAACTCAAATTTCGTAACTACCACAGTCACATATACGAGCAGGATAATTCTGCCTTGGATATCTTTTAAAAATATTGGATACTATTCAGGTTGACGATTCTCAAAATATAATTATCGCGCCTCCGAATATGGGCGCGCGGTACCCCACAACCTTCTTTTTACCAGTTTCCTAATCTACCAAACGAGTAATCTGGGCTCATTTGGCCCCACATCCCTGTGTGGTCAATTGCAATTTCCGCTAGGCAGTTCAGTTAAAATGGCTTTATTTGAAAAGTGCACTGAAAGCAACCCTGCTTTGTCTGATTTGCCCATAAGATTTGCGAGAAGCTGGCTGCATTTTTAAAATTTATGTGCATTAATATCACTCTTCTTCTTACATCTTCAATGACCATACAACTGTGGACCACCATTAAGAGTCCATGTCCATACAACTGTCGACCACCATTAAGAGTCCAGGGAGGCACAAGTTGTAGTCGATCATGGAGTGAATGGAGGCAGTGGAGGCGACTGGAGGCGCAAAGCAAAATAACGAAGGCACAATGGAGGCACATGAATGAAGGCACAGGCAAATAAGGGAGGCGCAATGGAGGCACATGAATG